>BQNB010019023.1:3171-67416 GCA_026074375.1 Tanacetum coccineum
GGAAAGTTTGAGAGATCAAAAGCTTAAGAAGTTTCTTTGGCTTCTTTTCTCAAAACATTTCGACATAATAGCTGGAAGGGCTAATGGTCTAAAAAAGCATCAAACTTGTCACGTTTTTCTTTTGTAAGCTATGAACTTACTAATTTTTCTATAGAATTCAAACACACTGCTATTCTTCCTATTGTAGCACTAATTAACAAATCAGGTGACGTGGCACTAGTTTCATACACTTATCCAATTTTATTTTTTTGCCAATGTTATATTTAACCCCTACACTTTATTTTTTTACATTTTCCACCCCTTTAACCTTTTATTCCATCACAACAACCACATCATTCAAGATCCAACATATCTTCATATATCCAAAAATCAAAAAACCCAGATCTTCATATCTACAAAACGGAACCTGATTTGTATCTTATGGTTATTCGCTGACAGAACGGAACTGTTGATGAGCAAAGCATCAAGCAATGTAGTAATTGGTCAAACATATCAGAAGTCACTCGGCTTAGATAATGTAAATTATATTTGACACTATTTTTTTTATAAAGAAACTAAAATTTTAGAAAGTAAGAGTGTGCTTTAGGTGAAGCCAACCACAAATCGACCTGCTCGACCCCATAGTTACGTGGTTTGACCTGCCAAATTTTGCGACCTCTAGTTACCTTGTTTCAATATTTATTTGACTTGCATGAGCAAAGCATCAAGCAATGTAGTATCAGTGTGTGTATGTGCAACACTGTGCTCAGTGTAGCATCGAAGAAACAATTTCTGAACCACGGATGTAACAGGTACATGCTATGCTGGACTAAGGAAATGGTTTGCTGAGAAGGTCAGTGCTGATGTTTCTGCTTCAACCAGGATCATCTATGGAGGTATATTTCTACTAGACTTTTACTTGATGTTTTTTTCAATAATCAGAAATTTTGAAACACTCAAACATGTTGATTACTAATTGGACATGTCATTGCAGGATCCGTGATTGGTTCTAACTGCAAGGTATTGGCTGGGCAACCAGATATTGATGGTTTCTTGGTTGGTGGAGCTTCCCTCTAGGTAATATCCTAGTTGTAGTTACATCTGTCCAGTATCATCACTAAATAGCAGTGTTGATGGGAGATGGACGTGACGATTTGCCCATTTCGAGTGCGGGTCAATTTTGGCCGGTCGTTTGTATGAATACTACCCACGCGGGTTAAGTATCAATTTGAATAAAAGTTGTATGAGCATTTGCCCATTTTGAGTGCGGGTCAATGCTCGATTATAAGTATTTACATCTTATATGAGGAGTGTGTATGTGTAGAAGATTCTAATTTTTTGTCGTTGATACGGAAAGTATGTGATTGAAAATTCCAATCTATTCTTAAACATATAGAGTTCTTGGTCATGAAGAGCAGTAGAAGTTGAAAGTGCAAAGTATACGTGGGATCAGTTAGCGGGGCCCTCTCAGAGCATAATGCTGGAGAAGATGATAACATGGGTAACACTTTTTATTTGAATGAAAAGCATCATGGCCCTTTTTATTCATTTTTTGGTTACAAGTAATTATAACATATTGCAGATGGGATTGCAATGGGGAAAGATTTGGAAATTGGAGTCCCTAGAAATTCAGACAAAGTTATCGAATTAAATACGAATGAAGTGACTGAACCAAAGACCGCTAATAATGTTATGATTGCGAAAACAAATGGAGGATACTGATATGAGCACTCATAGGCGAAATGTTGTTACAGTCCGATCTTTCAGCCTTCTCAAGGTGATTTTTAAAGGAAACGGCATAAAGAAATGGTACTGAAAGTGTGGAGAGGAAAATGGGGTCCACTGGTGGCAGAGAGCGGAGAAAGTAGTGGTTGGGAGGAGGAGGTAAGGTGGTGTGATGGTGGTGGAAGAGGGCCATATATAACATTGGCAAAAAAAAGTATAGCAGGAAATATGTATTAAAATAGTGCCACGTCAGATTTTTTTGTTAATCAGTGTTACAATAGAAAAATGTATTAAAATGTATTACAATAGGAAGATTAGCAAAGTGTTTGAATTCTATAGAAAAATTAAGAGTTCATAGCTTACAAAAGGAAAATGTGACAAGTTCGATTTTTTTAAACCATTTGCCCTAACTGGAAATATGGCATAAAAATATTTCTTTTTTAATTTTTTTTTTTTGAGATAGAGCTATGTTTCTTAATTGAAAAAGAGGCTGTCATATTTTTTTATTAATATAAAATCACATATTGCTTTGCATGTGCCCACCCTTTTGAGCCTTTATGCAAAACCGGGCTTTAATGCAAAACCGGGCTTTATGAGCCTTTCTAACAGGGCTCTATGATGTTTTTTGTAGCAGTGATGGTCAGGGCCGGCCCTGGCACCGGGCGAGCTGGGCGATGGCCCAGGGCATCAAAAACATAGGGGCATCATATTTTATATTCATGTTACATTAAGGTAGAAAAAAATTGAAAAGTTTTTTATCTAAAAATTGAAGTTTTAGGTAGAAGACCATGCTAGATGTTAGGGGAGAGATTAATTAAAATTAAAATACTACTCGTGTAGAAATATTGTGTAGGACCCACATGGTTAAGAGCATAGCATATGACGTTTGAAAATAAAATTGCATTTAATTGTATTAAGAGTAAACTACAAAAATCATCCTTGTGGTTTGCACTTTTGGCACTAATCATCCCTAACCGATACTATTGACAATAATCATCCCTGAGCGCTGAAATGTTCGGCAAAAATCATCCCCCACCACGAATTATGGAAGGTAATTATGTCATTGAAAACACACAGGGATGATTTTTTCCAAAATATGTTTTAATAAAAAAAAAAAGTAGTGGGGAGGTGAGGTGGGTGTGGTTAAACAAAAAAATAAAATAAAAAAAAAATAAAAGAAAAAAATAAGAAAAACCCCCCCCTCCCCACCCTCCGCCCCCCCCCCCCCCCCCCCAGCACCTCAAACCCCCAAGAGCAGATGGGATTGCAATGGGGAAAGATTTGGAAATTGGAGTCCACAGAAATTCAGACAAAGGTATCGAATTATATACGAATGAAGTGGCTGAACCAAAGACCGCTAATAATGTTATGATTGCGAAAACAAATGGAGGATACTGATATGAGCACTCACAGGCGAAATGTTGTTAGACAGTCGGATCTTTCAACCTTCTCGAGGTGATTTTTTAAGGAAACAACAGAAAGAAATGTTACTGAAAGTGTGGAGAGGGAAGTGGGGTCCACTGGTGGCGGAGAGTGGAGAATGGAAGATGAAGAAGAGATTGAATCATTGAGTTAAAATGGTGGATTTTGTAAAAAATAATTGGCAAAAAAATGTATTAAGATAGTGCCGCGTCAGATTTTTTGTTAATTAGTGTTACAATAGAAAGATTAACAAAGCGTTTGAATTCTATAGAAAAATTAAAAGTTCATAGCTTACAAAAAGAAAATGTGACAAGTTGAATACTTTTTTAAACCATTTGCCATGGCTGGAAATATGGCATAGCAACATTTCTTTTTAATTTTTTTTAGATACAGCCATGTTTCTTAATAGAAAAACAGGGTTCTATTATATTTTTTTATTAATATAAAATCACATTAGAGCCAGTTTTTAAAACTGGGATTTATTTGCTTTGCACATAAAGTGCCCACCCCTTTGAGCCCTTATGCAAGCCTTTCTAACAGGCTCTATGGCGTTTTTTGTATTCATGTTACATTAAGGTAGAAAAAAAATGAAAAGTTTTTTTTATCTAAAAATGAAAGTTATAGGTAGAAGACAATGTTTGGGGAGAGAAAGATTAATTAAAATTAAAATATTACTCGTATATAAATATTGTGTAGGACCCACATGGTTAAGAGCATAGTATATGACATTTGAAAATAAAATTGCATTTAATTTTATTACTTATGGCTTATTAGTTTTCATTAATTCTTTGATTTCGTTTTTCAGCATGTGTTATCTAATATTTCGACAGGTAAATTTTTTTGACAAATACTTTCTTAAAAATATCATATTCTTAACAAAGTAGATAAATTTAGTTTTAAGTTTGTCATGAAACTATTAAAAGCAAAAGCTACATTAATATTTATAGACAATTATGGACGGTGGCGTATATTAACATTAATATGTGTTCGCAATTTTTTAAGTATATATGTGACTAGTAAGTGAGATCAAAAAAATTCATTGGTTTAAATTGTAATTAAGTATTTGAATATTAATGTATTACATTAGTTTTGTAAATATGAATATTTTTGTCTAACAACATTACTCATTTTTTAAGTTTTTAATTATTAAGCAAATGTGTCTTCTCTTTACATGTTGTATAGATGATAACATTGATGTTCTTTTAACAAAGCGTATCAGAAGATAAATAAATCAAACCCGACACATATTAATATTAATTGTTATTTCCTAACGCTAAGCATGGTATTTGCTTCGAAATCGGCTTTTTTTTGCAATCAAATACTTAATTTGTACCTTCAACTATTTAAAAACTTCAATTGTTTGTTTTTTTTACTTATACAAAAAATTTCAATTTTCTTACACACTAGAGTATTTTGTTCACCATTTTTGCAAACTTGTGATGGTCGAGTTTCAACTAAATGTTCATTTTTACAAATTTAGAAACTGAAGTTTGAAGTTAAATATTTGTGTGTTCATAATTATGAAAATTAAAAGGTTTTTAGAAAAACGTTTTTTTAATTAAAAAATTCAAAAAAAATCAAAATGTGTTTTGACTATTATACCCTTTTGAATTAAATAAAAAAAGTAATGATACTAAATTCTAATTGGTTTAAAGTGGTTCTGTACAAAAAATTTGGTTCTGCAAAAAAAGTCCCTTATATATATAATATATATTATATATATATATATATTATATTTATAGATATATATATATATATATATATTATACTATCTATATTATACCCGGTTAAATTCAAACATCACAAGTATATATATATATTACCCGGTTAAAATAAAACATTCACAAGACATTTGAGGTGTTTGCATTACCTAATTAAGTAGGCTTATCAAGTTATGTTACCATATATATTCCATATCCATATATCTAAATAGTCAAAAGTAAAAGTGAAATAAAGTTAATGAGTTATGATGATTGATGTTTGTGTGATATTTATTTAAAGTGAAATGATAAAAATAAAAAGATAATGATGTTTGTGGGATATTAGTTCGAGGTGAAATTCAAATTTTTAAAAAATTACATAACATAATTTATAACATATTTTACAAAATAAACTTTATAGCAAAACGTCGATCGCATAATGACATTTTTGTAATTCTAAAAATTATATCGCTTACTCCCTCCGTCTCATTTTTATTGTTCACGCTTTTTATGTCCAAATTTAATTGTTCACTACTTAAAATAGGTAGGGAATTTTGATCAACTCATGTTTGTAAGTATTCAACTCATGTTTGCATTTGAAGAATTTGGATATTCAAAATGGTTTATCTTTGACGGACTACAACTCAAAGATGTTAGTGAGGTTCATGTCGGTCCATTACGAGTGAAGGAGGTAGTGGGTGTGCAAATGGGTCATTTTGGATTATAGTTAGTTAATATATTGCAAATTACCAAACTTGTCATAGATTCATGCCTTAGGAGCATTTCATAATTCCGAAAATACCCTTCTTGCTTATTTTTAATTATTATATATTTTGAATTATTTACAAAGATGCCATTTTGCATTGATATGATGTACATCATGCATTATTAAGAGTAAAGAGGCTGGTTCTGTAGGTTCTGTACAAAAAAATGGTTCTGCAAAGAAAATCCCACTATATATATATATATATATATATAGATTGCTGTTAATAAAACATGTTATAAAATTATACCTGCAACTCATTTATATGCAAGATAAGTGTACTCTTCCTTATCTCAAGTCTTCTTAAGATAGTTATTATCAATCAAATTGACTTGGTCAAGTTTAGAATGAGTATGTGGAAGATAGACCATAGGTGATGCTAATCGTACGTGCTACTTGGGTTGCATGATTAATGTTACAATGAAATCTAACTGTCACCTTCCCGATCCCAAGTCTTCTTAAAAGTCTTCTCTTCACAATTTGCGTGTCGCGAACGTTAAACAATAAAATTAGAATTTTGTTTTTATGAAATTAGAATTTTGTTCTTAATGTATTCATTTTATACTAGATATAGGCATGGTTCTAAAAGGCGCGCCATGTCGCCGCAAAGGCTTCGCAAAGGAGCGAGGCATGACCTCCACGCCACGTAATAGACCAAGGATTGGCCTTAAGGCTTGACGTGAGATGGGGAATGAAAAAACGTGATAAGACGCGATAAAACGTGATACGTAGAGGCTTTTTTGAATTCAATTTCGATAAAAATCGTATTTTTATATAGAAATAAAAAAGAATATATGCAAAGATAGTTTCTTGACTTTATTCCTTATGTATGACGCTTTTTGTAAACTCAATTGATTTGTAGAGATGAGATCCTCATAGAACATGCATTTATTAAAGAACAAGGGAGATGATCTTGTCCATTGATTTGATTATGATCCAACGGTTGTGATCAAAACCCCCAACCATATTTAAACCCCAAAAAATATCTCTTACCCCTCATTTCTTATCCTCACTTACTCTCTCATAAAAAACACACACATATTAACCACCACCTGAAAAAATTTCTCTCTCATAAAAAACACACATACCATCGGAAAAACACACACACCACCGGAAAAACACACAAAGCATTCGAAACACACACAAACCACCATAAACCGTCCTCATCGTCGATCCTACATATCACCGTCAATCTGACGTAGATCGGTCATGGATCCGCCATCGCTCCTTTGTCAATTCGTCGTTCGCCATCGTTTCATCGTTCACCGTTGATATAAAAATGGTTAAAATCAGTTAATTGAGCAAAACATGAATGAAATAGAGGTTATTGAACCATAAAATGATGAACCACAAGTTCCAGATCTAGAAGATGATGTATAATTAATTTCAGGTTTGAAAATCACGTGTGGTTCTGTTTTTTTTTTGTTATGAAAAATGTAAATAATATGTGATGTGCTTTTTGATGTTATAACTTCTGTTTAGATCTAGAAAGAAGTAAATCACACGTGATTCTGTTGAATTGTAGAATGTGCTTGAACAAGATTTAGAAGATGATTTATAAGAAGTTCCAGATCCATAAGTTGATGTAAAAAAATAGCTGGTAAAATCACACGTGATTCTGTTGTTGTAGTGTGTTGTTATAAAAAAACGTAAATCACATGTGATTTTCTCTTTGTTGTTGTAAACGGAATCAACGTTGATTGGTTTTTGATCTAGAAAGAAGGAAATCACACGTGATTTTGTTTTGTTGTGTTCTATTATGGAAAAATGTAAATCACTTGTGATTCATTCTTTGTTGTTATAAACTGAATTACATATGATTCAATTTTGATATAGAAAATATGTAAATCACATGCAGCAAGAGTGAATACTAGGACATCATTTTCGCTTGTTCAAAAATAAATAGTTGAAGGATGTTGGTCATGTACAACACAAGATTTGAAAATAAATGAAGGTTTTAAGATTGTCATGGTTAGACAAGAATGTGGTTGCTTATAGAACCTTTTATAGCGAAACTGGAAAACAACAAGCAAAGGATAACGAAACAGTGGTAGACTATAAGGTATGTTACTTGAAAGTATAAAATGTTAATTTGCTCTTAGATTTTTTTATGAGAATCACATGTGATTCATACGAAAATCACATGTGTTTCATATGTGAATATCTGAGAATCACATGTGATTCATATGTGAACCACATGTGATCATGTAGATCACATGTGATCCATGTAGAATCACATGTGTTCTATGTACAGGATCACATAGAATAAATGGAAGAAACTATAACTAAAAATTTCTCATGCGCTTGAAACAAATATGGAGCGAAAGGACAACATAGAATGGAGAAAGCACTTCAAGTAAAGGTGTAGCCAAAACAGAAACGTGGAGAGAAGACCAAGACACACACAAAATAAGTTTTCGCTAATCGAAAGGCAAAGAGAAATCTTGGAAACTTTTGATTTGAATGTATTTTTCATTTTTTTTTAAAATTCTGCAATGTTGTTTATTGAATTTATGGAATTGTCATTTTATTGAATACAAAACTTTTTACAGAATGCTTAACTATGTTATTTGTACTATGTTTTAATGTAAGACACAAAAGAGTACTCAACATTTTTATAAATTGAACATAATACAAAACATGTGATTTGTAAGACATGTGCTTTCAAATCAAGTATAAAATTGCATGTAAATCACATGTGATTCGTGATTAAATCGCATGTGATTCGTGCTTAAATCACCTGTGATTTGTGCAAATCACAAGTAATTTATACATAAAACAGACCTGAAAAGTAGTTCCTTATTTCCTAAAGAAATTGTATGTAAAATCCGTTACGGGCTCAAGACAAATGTGGTGTGAAAGTAATATGATGGAAAAATGAAAGAAAAATCACTTGAAGTTAAAGTGGAGCCGAAAAAGAAATGTCAACATTGTCGAAAAAGACTAATTTGCATACCCATATTCGTTAAATACAAAGGAAAAGATAAATATGACATCGATATGTGTTTGAAAACTTTTGTTTTAAATTTACTTTTTCAAACCATGTGATGTGTAATAAACATATTTTAAACTCAAATTTAAAAGTGATGAAAAACACATGTAATTCATTCGTAAATCATACGTGATTCATGTATGAATCACATGTGATTTAACTCATCAACATATATATTACCTATTATGAATAAATAAGAAACTAAAACAGTTATAATAACATACTTGTTCCATGGAATACATATTTGAATCAATTTTTTGTAATTACTCTGGAGTCAATTAAAATAAGATAAATTTTAACTGCTAAATAAAACTCAATACAAATCACATGTGATTTTGTACAAATCACATGTGATTTGTACACACCAAAGCAAATAACAAACTCCACACACTGATTCTAAAAAACCAGCTCAAAACCAAGGCAACCAAACACTCAATAGACAAACAGACAAACTAAACAAACAACAATAATAGGAAACGAGAAAGAGAAATGTCAATATTTACGTTCTGAAATGACCTAATTTGCATACCAAAAAAAAACTTGTTCGTTAAATTAAAAGGAAACGAGAAATACGACATTGATATGTGTTTGAAAACTCTTGTTTTAAATTTACTTTTATTTTTCTTTACAGTTTATTAAAAATAAAATTATGTTGCACATTGTTAATTGAATATATGAAATGCACTTTTACTTTAATATGTTGAATTATCTAGTTATTGAATGCTATATTCTTTGTTATTTATATTATGTTTGAGTTTAACGCACCACACAATACTCAAAATTCATAAAAATATACAGAATACAAACATAATATAAACTCAAGTATAAAATACTGCAAAACACATGTAATTCATGCGTAGAATCACATGTGATTCATGTATGAATCACATGTGATTTACCCCAACAACATCTATATTTCCTGTATAAAATAAGCAAGAAACTAAAACTTGTTCCATCGAATACATATTTGCATCAACTTTTTGTAATTACTCCGCAGTCAATTAAAATAAAATAGATTTAATTGTTAAATAAAACTCAGTATAAATCACATGTGATTTGTACAAATCACATGTGATTTTTCCTAGATCACATGTGATTTTGCTCAAGACCCAAGAATCCAAACAGCAGCTGAAGAACCAGACAACCTTTTGCTCAAGACCCAAGCATCCAAACAGCAGACAACCAAACAACAACAATAAACACGAACGAATACACATCATTTCATATTTTTTAGAGCACTTCCATGATATTGCAACCACATCTGCCAATCAATAACTTTCTTTTTTGATATTCTCATAATCCAGGCAACCAAACATCAACTCATTCTAATCTTCACGTACACTTTCATTCAAAACGACACTTTGTTAACTATTTGAAGTTGAGTAGCATCTTCATCGCTAAAACTCTATTAGATTTACCAACTATATCGGCATCAACATTTTTACACATGTATCTTTGTGACGACCTAAATTATAACGACAAAAGCATAAATCGAGTTAAAATCCTAAATAAGCAACATCTTCTGATTATATCGAAAATAAGCAAAATCTACTGATTATATCCCAAATAAGCAAAAATAAGCATCAAAAGCCTAAAAAGCTAAAAGCCTAAATAAGCAACATCTACTTATGTCTAATTATAAACCATCTATTAATATAACTTGTCTACTTTTTGTTCTTTAATGTCATTTTATACTTATGTTACCTTATCAAATGATCAAATAATAGCTCTTATAAGCTTTAAGCTTCAGCTTCAACCACTTACGTTAATGCCACCATTAAAAATCATAACAACAAAAAAGCTCATTCATAAATTATAACTTTACTAATTACGTGTGTTTGTCACTTTCGCATATCATCATAACACATGGTGTGCATCAACAAAAACAACAACAATCACAACAAGGATGTAACAAATTACAACATACTATAATATAAGCAACAAAAACCTAAAACCTAAATAAGCAACATATACAAAATAAGAAACAACATAAAACAAATAAGCAACATTTTTCAGGTTTTGGTTAATTCTAGGGTTTCATAATTTTGAAAAGTGCTTAAAAAGTGAAATTGATTAAGGGTAAATGATTGTAAGTGTTTAAATACTTAATTGGAATTAATTGATCACTGAAAATATCATTTTACAGACTTAAATCATTGGTTTCGTAATTAAGACAGGTTTCGTAAGGAGAAATCATGTTTACGAAAGCAAATAATCTCAAGTTTCGGTTTCGTGAACAGTATTGGGCCAATGGGTTTCGTAAAATGATATTTTGGGCGTAAAAATGGGTTTCAAAAGGAAATTTTGTGCTTAAAAATGGGTTTCGTAAAGTCTTAAGGGCTGCAATTTTGGGTTTCGTATGGAGTTATTAAATTTTTCACGATTACTCAAATGGGCTTCATTGTTAAAACAAAGTAAATTTTGTTTTTCAAATCATATTTTATATTGATAAATGGGTCAAATGGTGAAGATTGTGTCCGGTTACGGCCGTTTTCTGAATTTAACAGGATGAGGAGTAAGCAATCTACTGACCATCCAGATATCGTATATAAGATCATGTTTTGTTTAAACAAATTTTTTTCAGTTAAGTGATCAATGATTTCAAAAGAATGAAAATAATGTGATGAGAAAATGCAAAAGTGAGCTTCAACTGTCTATGATCATAAAATTTCTCATGTATCATCAAAGAAAATTCAAAATTTGAAAAAGTTGTTTCAAAATCGTTCAAAAAGTGATTTATGGCTATCTTTTGAACATAACTGGATAAATGGTCGAAGTCATGTCCGGTTTCGATCATTTTCTGCATTAAACATAATGAGAAGTGAGTGGCTTAGTGACCATCCCAATTATGTTTCAATAGGTTGGTTATGTAATCATTGTTTCAAGATGTCTTTGAAAAACTTGTGTTTTAGAAAATTATCTCGAATTCTAAATCAAAAAGTTGTTTTGTATAAAAAAACGGTACTCTTTCACAAAAAGGATTTTAAAGAATATAAAGTTATACTCTTGAATTTCTTAAAAACGTCAAAAGTTGTCACAATTTTTGTATATAATAAATCAGAGTATATCTTTATCATTCTTGAATGAGTATCATTTCAACAAATGCCTTTTGGTGAGGAAACTCAAGTAGAAAGAGAGATATAAATCCATACGTGAAAAATCAAATCAAGGTATGCTCGAAAAAGAAATGCCAAAGCATACAAAAATGGTTTTAAAAAGAATAAAGCGTATGGCATGTGCCCGAAAAAACAAGAATTGGCACATGATAAAGAAAATGCTCGAAAAAAAATGCTAGAGCATAAAAACAGACAAAGTGGAAAGAGACAAAAATGTTAATAAATGTGACAAATTTCAACTTTATATCATTTCACTAATTCATTCATGTCATCATAAAGTATTCCAAATGGCTCAAAACGTGATTCCAGCAGATCAACTTGTAACAGAAGTCAAACCAATCGAGAGATGCAATAATTACGCAGTGTTGCAAAGTATTTCATGCTCTCCTGAATGCAAGATTGTTAGGCAGTTACTACTTGATCATCCACTTAGCTATGCTTTAACTGCTACTGATGATGTCCCTGTTGTGTATCTACAACAATTTTGGAGAATGGTGGCCAAGGTAACAAACACAAAGGACACAATCAAGTTCATGCAGGATACACAACAAATCACATATATTGTGGATATGTTTCGATCTACTATGCATCTACCAGTAAAAACTCCTCAGAATCCATTTGTTAAACTAGCCAACATCTAGCCATTGAAGCATCCATGAACAGGGTTGGGTATCAAGGTGTTGTTGACAAAGTTAGTGCATTTTACACCAAGTATCTTGCTCAACCATGGCAGACAATGTTCAAAGTATTCAACCGCTGCTTAACTACAAGGACATCTGGCCACGACCAAACAAAGATCAACATTCTTCATTTATTTCATGATGTGGTTAACAATTCAAATGTTGACTATGCTGCTTTGCTATGGTGGTACTTCATGGCAAATGTTTTTCAGAAGAAGGTAGCTATTCAATATCCTCGCTTTATCAAGCTGATTATTACTGATGTGATGATGAAATTCCCCAAAATTCCCAAGAGACTTGAAGAGGATTATCATTCTATCAAGGATGATATTTTGTTGATTAGTGTGTATACTACGGGGAATGTTCTAGTTTGAGGGATGCTGATTCCGGATGCTTTCTTAACTGATTAGATTCGAGAAACTAATGATTTCAAGGAGTATGAGGTAGTGTTTCTAAAGTTAGAAGTTCCAATGGAACAACCGCAACCGGTTGTTTCTACCCAATGAACGAATAGGGGTACACCTAGAGCCCTTAGGTCGCTTACCGTTTCTGCTAGTCCTCAAGAGAATAAGAAGAGGAAGCTGGTGGAGAATCTAGTTCAACAAGAATCATTATCAAGAAATGGAAACAAACTACACCTTCAATTCCACCTCTAGGAGATGACATAGAGAGAGAGATGCACTAGCTAAAGCAACTCTTTTAAGTCTTACTTTACATAAAACTGCTTTAGAAGCTGAAGCTAGAGAAAATATTGCCAAAGTTCAAGAAAAACTGGACGAGGAGGAGATTGAAAGAATAGTCAAAGGTGAAGAAGGTGAAGAATCGTATGCAAGTGCATTCGCTGATTGTGTGTTCAATGATGATGTTGATGATACCGGTTGTAAGATAGAGCCCGGGAGTCATAAGGAAAAACTAGAGAATATTGATGATGATGGTAAGGAACTCTTAGTGAAACAAAAGAAATATGAAGAGGTTGTAAAAGAAAAAGGTAGTGGTGGAGATTGAGAAAGAAACAAATGTTGATGATACTAGTGATAAGTTGCTTGACGAAGTTGTGAAGGAGAAAGAGGTTAATATGTCACGTAGTCAAGAGATTAGGAAAGAGCAAAAGCAAACACTAATTCCTTCACCCATTAGATCCCCTAGGAATGTTTCAGCTTTAGATAAAACAATTTCAGAGGAATTAACTGCAGATGTGTCACCAACAACTGCAACAACATCCAAGATTCTCTCTAAGCTAAAACAAAAGAAGAAATCTTTCACTCATAAAGCAAGAAATTTACCAGGAAGTATTGCAGGAATGAGCAGACAAAGATGATTGATTCATTATCATATCAAGAACAAGTTCATCACTAAAGAATTATTTCTTAAAAAGATTAAGGAAGTTATAGAGCACTGCAACACAATTGTTCCTAAGCTAACAGTTACAAAAATGAATGAAATAATCAAAAAGGAGATGCCTCGTCTGGTAAAGCTTGTAGTTGACTAGGATAGAGAAATTTCTCCTGTTGACATATCTGGTATGGTATCTAAAGAATTTGAAGCTCATGGACCAAAGATGATTGAAGAACTGTTTCGTCAGCACATGCAGAATACAACTCTCAATCTTTATCCCAAACCAAGATCTTCAACTGTCAACACATCATCTGCTGATCTTCAACAACAACTATATCTGACTATGAAAGACAAGCCTCAAGATCAAGCAGCTGATCTATAAATGTGGGAAATTTTGAAAGCCAAGTTTGAAAAGCCATAACTTTTCGCGTATCATGATGACCAACATAAAGATTCTGATCCTTCTAAAGGGGGGAGAAACATAGCGAAAAGATATTTTGAAATGGCGAAAAATATTTTTGAAGGAAAAAGAATCTTTTGTGACTGGAAGACCAATTCTACCGACGATGAAGCGTCTGTAATAATCAACCCTTAGGGGGAGATTGTTAGAAACGATAAAAGTGTTAATTATTATTATGAATTGGTCTTAGTATAGTTTACAATTTTCTTAGTTTAGTTTGTAGTTTTACTAGAGTTTATGATGTAGTAAAGTCAAAGTTTGACTAAATGTAGGGAAAATAGGATAGTTTTAGTAATAAGTATATATACTCATTTGTAGGAGTATATATCTATGTCTTGTATTTGTAAAACTCACTTCTCCTTGCCATTTCCCTTTTTCCCTTTGGAAATGAAATTTAGAAAATAATGAAAACACTCTCTAGCTCCCCTCCTCTATTCTTGTTCACTTTCGTATGATTCTACTTAGCAAATATCGCATATAACAAGTGGTATCAGAGCTGCAAAGGTGATTCGTGATGTGTTCGTGCTTATTCGATATGTGTATTTTGATCAGATTCTGTTTTTATGGCCTCCTAAAGCTTATATGAGGTTTTGTATGAATTTTTTCTTTCGTTTGAGATTTTTTTGTGACATATTTGCTTACTCCAGCCAAAATAAGTCCATAACAGTCCAATCATAACAACAGTAACCTCTCAAAATCATATTTTCGAAAGTAACGTACAACTATTGCTACAAATTATTATTCTTCTTATCACATGATTTAAAAGTGGTTACAAAGGCAAAAACACAAGTTTCGTAACCAGTTACAACAAAATAGTTTCATGATATGTTTCGAAAACCGTTCTTGACACGGTTATGAAAGTAAGCCACAAAATGGAAATACGAAAGATGGTTTCGGAAACAGTTACTGAACATGGTTACGTAAGCTTGGTTTTGTGAAAGGTTACATACATGTGGTTTTGTAAAAGAGGTTTCGGTTTCGTACAGATGGTTTTGGAAAAGTGGTTTCATATGTAGGTTTCAGAAAACGGTTACGGTTGAGGTTTCATATGGAGCTTTCGTAAGAAGTTTGATATATGGTTTCGTATGGAACGGTTTCGGTTTCGTACGGTCTTATGGTTACGTAAGTGGTTTCGTAGATTATGATGAAGAGGTTTTGTAATTAGGTTTCGGTTTTGTATATTAGTATGAGGTTTCGTACCATGGATTTTGGTTTCGGCGGGTAAAAGAAACACGAGTCAACTCGATTTTAACTGAGTTAACTTGGTTCTGGTTTAACTCAAACAGACCGAACCCAATAACATCAACAAAACCAACATAACCCATCCTCTTCAAACAAATTCATTCTCCATTTTTATTACCACTACAAATCTTGAACACACCACAACGAAACAACATCAACAACAAAAAAATAACGCCCCGCATCAACGCGCAGGCAATCATGCTTAAAAACACCCACATGTATGATAAAAGAAACACCGCCCCGCAGCAACGCGCGGGCAACTATGCTTGTTTTTACTAAGTTTAAAAGAATATAATTATGAATATCTATATTTGTATTAATATATTTTATAGAAATTTAAACATACATAACTATTTTAGAACTATCAAACATCGTGAACAAGACACGGACAAATATTCAAACACATGATACCTACTCGGTGATCTTGTTAACAAGGATCTGAAGTAAGATACAATCGTCGTTTCTGTAGTGTGGGGTGGTTGGTGCGAATCGAGGTATTGAAAATAGTGATGTATCTGGGGGGGGACTTGGGGGGGGTGTCGTGGTCGAGAAGAATGGGAGTTTGTGGATGTACTTATATTTTTTTATTTGTATTTTTTATTATGGTGGTGTTGTGTAGGATGTTGTTGGGGGGGAGGTTGTAGGGTAGTAGGATTTGTATTGGTGGTGGTTGTAGTTATTGTTGATTGTTGGATATTTGTGGTGGTTGGTGGTTGGTAGTTGCTTTGTTGGTGGGTGGGATATTGTGATTTAGAAAGGATGGAGACTACTTCTTTGTTGGTATATTGGGTTGTCGTTGCAGTTAATGCTTAGGGGTGTTGGGGTGGTAAGATGGTGGGTTTGTTGTATATTCAGGGGGAGAGGTGGGGGGGGGGGCGGGGAGGTGTGTGGGGATGGGCGGGGGTCAGGTGGGAGTGGGTGGGGGTGGTGGGTCAGGGTCGGAATGGCGGGCAGATTGGGGGGTGGGGCTGGTGAGTGGGTGGTGGGGGAGGGGGGGGGGGGGGGGGAGGAGATTGGGGCGCGCGGGTCGGGGGGTGCTCTCTCTTGGTTGGGAACGGGGGGGGCGGGGGTTTGCGGGGTTTGTCAGGGGACGTGGTTTGTGGGGGGTAGGCGGGGGGCTGAAGGGGGGGCCGGCTGGGGAGTGGGTGAGGAGGGAATGGGATTTTGGGGCGGGAGGGGGGAGGGCGGGGGGTTGGAGTTCGGCGGGGAGGGGGAGGTTGGTGGGTGCGACGGGAGGTTCGGGCGGGAAGGTGCGGGGCGGGGGTGGTGGGGGGTTACGCAGCCTGGGGGGGGAGGGGGATTGGGATGGGGGGGGTGTGGTGAGTGGGGGGTGTAGCGGGAGCCGGGACTTTTTTGATTTTATTTTCATTTGCTTTCTTGTTTATTTTGTGTGTGATTTGGTATGATTTGGTTGTGTTCAGATTTGGTATGAGACTTTCAGAGTAAATGTGTTTTGAATGTGAAGAAGAGATGGAGTAGCGAGTTTAGGTGAAGAGATGTGTGTAGACTCTTCAAATGACTGCGTAAGTAAATGAAAAATAGGGATAGTGTTTAATACTTATTTAGTAATACACGTTGGGCTCTCTATCCAATTTGCAACGTTTACATGGGTGCTTCAACTGTTATATTGGGCCGCGTTTGTAATTAGAAATGGGCTTTTATCTGAATAACTATTTGGGCTAGACATAACACACCAAATAAGTGGGCCGCATATGGAACATGGACTGGACTTCATCTTAAATGTTATGGATTGGACTACGAAGTTTAATAAACAGATTGGATTGTTATACTTAAAAAGCAAGAACAAAACACATCACGTTTCGCTTAAAACGATCCTTATCAAAGATTTACGAAAAATGTTTAAAAGGCTAGTCTCGGGATTTAACAGCAAGAAATGACTACGGGGTTGATTCATTATTACTTATTCGGGTTTGAAGTCGTATTTCACGAGGGAGAGTACTTATTTCATCTTCGGTTCTTTCTACCTCTTCAACGAAGATGACTTGTTCGAGCATATACGGATTGTGACGAAGACTAGTTATTTTTGTAATTCTTTCTCTCTTTACCCACAAAATAGCAAGAGATTCTTCTTCCAACGGATTGTACAAGCTTAAGTCACAACTCTGGGGGATGTTGCTTCAGTATCGGGTTTGTCATACTGAGTTTTCCCCATCAGCGGTCATTACAAAGAGCCGACAGAATGCGAGGTTGGAATTTAAATAGTCCGAGAAGAGACAAATAAAGGTTCTTTATCGGCAGTTGATTCTCATGCATAACCAAATTTATGATACTTCACACATGGTTGTTCTATCGAATATTCGGGCGTACATAGATTATGATTTTTCGATGTTCATCGAATGTAATCAGGGGGAAGAAAAGAAATATTCGATAGATTGCATTAATCAAGGGGAAGTTAATCAGGGGGAAGTATTGTGTACTTATCTTACCTTTATTTATTTCTTTCTTATCTTTAATTCCGCTTCTATCTTATGGAGATGGATTGTATGTTTTCAACCTATGATGGTTAGTGTGTGAAGTATGTGCATATGTGAGAAGATGTTGCTGATTCCTTGCATGTTCCCTTGAACAGATATTCATCAAAACAGAAGTAGAGTTTGTTGTTGTTGTCTTCTTCTTCTACTTCTTTTACTTCTTCTACTTCTCTGATCCTCTACTTCTACTTCTACTGTTCTACTTCTACTTCTACTTCTACTTCTTCTATGAAGCTACATCATAGTTTCAGAATCTGCTTACAATACGGATGTTTGTTTGGGGGGAAACTGATTCAGAAACTTCGACAAAAAGGAGTAGATTAAGAAAGCTGTGAGAAGACAT
Organism: Tanacetum coccineum; assembly: GCA_026074375.1. NCBI lineage: Eukaryota > Viridiplantae > Streptophyta > Magnoliopsida > Asterales > Asteraceae > Tanacetum > Tanacetum coccineum. The sequence continues at coordinate 21,421 of BQNB010019023.1, forward strand.
GCAATATGAACTGGGGGGAAGCTAACTCAGTTTATACAAATTACATTGTATCGTCTGCAAGTAATGAAAAGATTCAAGATAGAGCATTTGTATTAATTCATATGCCGTCACATTGGGGGAAGATTGTTAGAAACGATAAATGTGGTGACATTATGGAATTTACATTAGTTTTTATATAGCCCAAAAGACAAGGACTAGAATTGTAATTAGGCTAAAGTTGACATGTGTAAGGGCTATATAAACCATTATAAGCTTCCTTAGAAGGGTGATCCTCTCATTTGTAACAAATTCATTAATCATTTAATAACAATTCTCTTTTTATCTAATAATGGTTATTTATATTTTGAGTTGCCCCGACCTCCCAAGATCGTGAATCAATATCCCTCACAAGTAATTGTTAGAAACGATAAATGTGGTGACTTTATGGAATTTACATTACTTTCTATATAGCCCAAAAGACAAGGACTAGAATTGTAATTAGGCCAAAGTTAACTTGTGTAAGGGCTATATAAACCCTTTTAAGCTTCCTTAGAAGGGTGATCCTCTCATTTGCAACAAATTCATTAATCATTCAATAAAAGTTCTCTTTCTCTCTAATAATCACCACTTCAACTAAACACCCCAAACCTTTGAGTACCCTGTTGAAAGCTGAACAACAAGAGTATTACTCTATTACAGATTTTATTCTTATGGGTCTTGATGAAACTGAACCTAAACCCCCAATCACCCATTACCCCCATATCCAGCCTTTACTACACTCCTATAATCATGTATTCCCCGCTGAGATTCCTTCCGGGTTGCCACCCCTACGTACCATTCAACACAAGATCAACTTTATTCCCGGGTCGGTGCTACCAAACAAACCCGCTTATCGTTCGAACCCCCAAGAAACAAAGGAGATGAGGAAACAAATTGATGGGCTATTGCAAAAGGGACCCATACGCGAATTACTTAGTCCGTGTGCAGTTCCCACTATACTTGTGCCCAAAAAGAATAGGGAATGGCGAATGTGTATGGATAGCAGGTCAATCAATAAGATAACCATTAAGTACCGTTTTCCAATTCCTCGACTCAATGGCTTGCTGGATGAGCTCTATTTTGCTACCGTGTTTTCTACGGTTGATCTAAGGAGCAGTTATCATCAGATTAGAATATATGAAGGAGATGAGTGGAAGACGGCTTTCAAAACAAAAGAGGGCTTATATGAATGGCTCGTTATGCCTTTCGGGTTGTCCAACGCACCGACTACCTTCATGCGCTTGATGAACCAAGTATTAAAACCCTTTTTGGGCAGGTTTGTTGTCGTGTATTTCGATGACATCCTCGTGTTTAGCAAAACCGAAGATGATCACCAATCCCATCTTCAACAATTGTTCGAGGTGTTAGATCAGGAAAAGCTTTATGGGAATTTAGACAAATGTGAATTTTTCACTACTAAAGTAACCTTCCTTAGTTATTTAGTGTCTGCACAAGGTATTCAGGTTGACGAAAGAAAGGTCTAAGGTATTCGGGACTGGCCCGTTCCGCGATCTATTCAGCAGGTTCAAAGCTTTCATGGTCTAGCTTCCTTTTCTCGACGTTTTGTGAAGAATTTCAGCACCCTTGTAGCACCCATGACTGAAATTACTAAGCTAAAGCAGTTTGCCTGGACCTGCAAGCGCAAGCCGCATTTTAAGAGCTCAAGAAACAATTATCTTTGACCTCGGTCTTAGCCCTTCCATGTTTTGATGTAGCCTTTGAGGTCGAATGTGATGCGTCAGGAGTAGGAATTGGTGCTGTTTTGTCACAATTGGGCCGACCAATTGCCTATTTCAGCGAGAAACTAAATGAAACAAAGCAACGATATTCGACTTATGACAAAGAATTTTACGCTATAGTGAGGGCTTTAGATCAGTGGCAACATTATTTGATCTCCAAGAAATTCATACTGCATTCTGATCATGAGGCACTCAAGTATATTCAAGGGCAACACAAGTTACGCTCACGACACGCTAAGTGGGTACAGTATTTACAAGCATTTAATTTCACCATTCAGCACAAATCAGGAAAACTGAACAAGGGAGTTGATGCTTTATCTCGAAAATATCCCTTGGTTAATTCACTACGGCCGAGAGTTGTTGGGCTCGAACTACTCCCACAAAACTACCCCTCCAATCCTGATTTTGGAGAACAATTTTTTAGCTGCCAAAATCACGCCACGGGTGAATATCATATGTGTAATGGCTACCTTTTAAAAAAAACCGGTTATGTATTCCCAGACATAGTATTCAGTTGTTGTTGATCAAAGAAACTCATGAGGGTGGATTAGCAGGGCATTTGGGCATTGATAAAACTCTTAAAATGTTACAAAATCTTTTTCTTTGGCCGAAGATGGAGCGTGATGTGGAGCATTATGTCCGACGTTGTTTGCCTTGTCACCAAGCCAAAAGTCACTCATCTCCCCATGGCTTGTATATGCCGTTACCAGTACCTGTTGCCCCGTGGGAAGACATTAGCCTTGATTTCGTCATTGGTTTACCCAGAACACAGCGCCAGAAAGATTCTATTATGGTAGTGGTCGACCGTTTCTCAAAAATGGCTCATTTCATTGCTTGTCATACCACCTACGATGCTGTTCAGGTAGCTAATCTCTACTTCAAAGAAATAGTTAGACTCCATGGAATCCCGCGTTCAATGGTTAGTGACCGGGACGTCAAGTTTCTTAGTCATTTTTGGGTTACTTTATGGAGGAAAATGGGTACTAAGCTGAAATTTAGTACTTCCAGTCACCCCCAAACCGATGGGCAGACGGAGGTAACTAACCGCACCCTCGGGTCTCTACTTAGATCGCTTATCAATACTAATCTGAAACAGTGGGAGGAATTGCTGCCTCAGGCTGAATTTGCGTATAATAGAGCTCCCAACAAGACCACCGGTCGTAGTCCTTTCATGGTTGTTTACGGTTTGAATCCGAAGACACCGTTAGACCTTGCTGTGCTTGACACGTCAACTAAGTTCAATCAGGAAGCCAGTGATCGAGCTGCTGATATTAAGGCTTTGCATCAGCTCGTACATGACAAAATCACCAAGTCAAATGAACTCATTAAGTATCGCCGCGATAAGGGACGCAAGCACATTTTGTTTCAACCGGGTGATCTAGTTTGGGTTCACTTTCGAAAGGATCGGTTTCAACCAAGCGTCGTTACAAGCTTAGCCCCAGGGGTGAAGGTCCATTTAAAATCCTAACCAAGGTTAACGACAACGCCTACTGTTCTACAGGTCTTAACCTTATTTCCAGGATCGAATTTGAAGTGCAATCAAAGTATATCAAAAGTAAAAGTTTTATTTGATCTGAATCATTCATACACACAAATTTGTTCTTTACAATTGTTCCTATTTATAGAATCTGAAAAGGTGCGATCTAAAGGTTGTATCGGTTCAGTTTGAATCGTTGCAATGGTTCTGGTGAACCGTTGTGACCTTTGTGAAATAACTGTCATTTGACAGTTATTTAACTGTCTTTGACAGTTGGGTTGGGTTTTGACCCGTTTGACTTCTATTGGGTTTTCCAGCGGGTTTGGGATTAATCCGGTTGATTGGGTTTTGGCCCAACATTCTCCCCCCTAATCACAAACGCTGCTGTGTAGGTCTTTAAGTCTTCTTGATCCATCTTCTGGTTGAATCCACCATCTGATTTCTTGTAGGATTTCTTGTAGTGCTTGTGATCGTTCTTATATCCAGGTAGATCATCTTCCTTCCTTCTGGTTATTTCCACCTTTGTTGCTTTGATCTTCATTGTATCCATGTTGATCATTTTTTCTGGTTGTTTCCACCTTCATTGTTGTGATCTTCCTTGAGTCCAGGTTGATCGTCTTTGTCTGGTTATATCCACCTTCTAAATTTGGAGTTCTTGCAGTGTATATCTTCCTTGATTCCAGGTTGATTCATGCTTTCGGTTATACCACCATCCAAGCTTTCACTGCCAACTCCTTGTTGTTTGATATTGGTTAAGTCGAAGTTGAATGGAATTTCCTTCCATTCCTGATTTGTGATTCTTCAATAATTGCCATGAGTAATTGTGGCTCCAAGTCTTCTTCAGTGAGATTGGATTGTTCTTCTTTCTTTAATGGACATCTGTTTGCAAAATGCCCATATTCCTTGCATTTGAAACACATTACCTTACTCTTATCATGAGTAAGTTTATTTGAATTGTTGTGTGTTTCTTTCTTAAAATTATTTTCTTGGCCTCGTGATTGGTTGAATCCACCATGACCACGCATTCTGCCTTGTTCTTGATATCGTGTGAACAATAGTCTATCTTGATTGTCCACTTGTTTGCTTTTGTGCTTAATCCTTTCTTCGTAGGTTTTAAGTCTACCAATTGCTTCTTCTAAGGTCATTTCACTCAGGTCTGAGTATTGTTCTATTGACGCAACTATTTGTAGATACCTATCTGGTACAGCATTTAATAGTTTGCGTACTAGTGTTTCATCTTCCATAGTGTGCCCTAGACTCGCTGCTTTATTTACTAAGGTTGTTAGTTTTGTGGTGAAGGCGTCGATTGTTTCATCTTCCTTCATGTGTAGCATTTCAAAGTCGGACTTGAGGGTTTGCAACCGCGCTTGTTGCACTCTCTCTTCGCCTATGTGTCTAGTTTTCAGGGCGTTCCATATGGCTTTCGCGGTTTTGTATTTGGTGATTTGAAGCAATTGATCTTCAGGTAAGGCTTGGTAAAGGAAAGCGATAGCAGTTTTATCTTTTCTGTTATTGTTTTGGGTTGATTCTAGTGGTTCTATCATTTCCCATAAACCATTTTCTTCTAGAATAATTTGCATTCGAATTGCCCATAGTGAGTAATTCGAGGGTTTTAGCATTGGACATTGGAATTGTGGTGTACTAGGGGTACTAGTTTCTTTCTTTGAGCTTTCTCCACTTTCTTTCGTCATATCTCTGGGATATCTAATAAAATCTCCCAAATAAAATTCCTAACACTAAGTGTGTCGAATTTGTGGCGAGTACTCTAGATTCGTGCTTTAAAGAGTATCAAAAAAAATTAACGGGACTAGTTTTTTTATTCCAAAAACTATCCTCGGGGATTTTAAATCTATGTTCGAATAACCTAAGGTTAATTACTCCTTACAAAATTATTCTCTTAATATAGTAGGCAGTAAAAATTTCTTGACTACTATATTTTATCTTCGGGTTTTAGGCAAAGTTACTAATCCTAAAGTTAAGGGGTAACTTATGTAAAAGCCTAAACCTATTATATATCTAAAAATTTGATATATAAAAGAAATGAAAATGGAGGGGTTGGTTTTGAAAAACCTCTTAGGGTTAAGTTAACCCTTGTTGCCCTTTTCTTTTTGTCCGCCTCTCTTTCTTTTGTTTGGTAACCCTCTCCTTGTTGAGTTCGTCACTGGTGTGAGGCCTTCTTCTCCGGTGGATTCATCCGCCACCTATGATGGTCGGTTTTAACCTTCCTATTCTTCTGTGGTTGTGTTCTCGAACCACTGATTCCCTTAATTTGCTGTGCGAAAATTAGGGTTTCGCAAATTTGGGGATCTTGAAAATCGTTCAAGATATGGATGATTGTGGGTAACACGAATCGATTGAGGGTGCGGTTTTCTTCAGAATCAGGTGTGTTCGCTCCTTTTGTTGATTCTGATTTCGTCCCCCTTTGATGATGACTTCTGTTATCCTTTCGATTGTGGTTTCTGTTTTGAATTTTGGTTTCGGATTTTTGATGTTCTTGACCAGAATTCTCAAACTTTGCAAAGATGGTGAAACCCCTTTTTTTGTTGTTGCCGGTTTAGATTAAACCTTGGTAACGACGGGCTGGATTCCCCTCTTTATGATTCGAGTGTTTTTCGTAACACACGAAAATGATTTTTGCCGAAACAATGTGTTTTTCTGATTCAGAACAGGAAACACAATACTGGTATATGATGATTCTTGGTCTAATCAACCAAAGCTCTGATGCCAATGTTCTACAGGTCTTAACCTTATTTCCAGGATCGAATTTGAAGTGCAATCAAAGTATATCAAAAGTAAAAGTTTTATTTGATCTGAATCATTCATACACACAAATTTGTTCTTTACAATTGTTCCTATTTATAGAATCTGAAAAGGTGCGATCTAAAGGTTGTATCGCTTCAGTTTGAATCGTTGCAATGGTTCTGGTAAACCGTTGTGACCTTTGTGAAATAACTATCATTTGACAGTTATTTAACTGTCTTTGACAGTTGGGTTGGGTTTTGACCCGTTTGACTTCTATTGGGTAATCCAGCGGGTTTGGGATTAATCCGGTTGATTGGGTTTTGGCCCAACACCTACAAAGTAGATCTTCCTAGAACACCTGCAACAACGGCTACGTTTAATGTCACTGATCTTCAACCCTACTATGACCCGGACGAACCTATCCCAAGTTTGAGGGCAAACTTTCTTGAAGCTGGAGAGGATGATAGGTACAATCCTCCTCAAGAACCCATTGATATACCAGACCCATACCCGTGTCAGGATCCGAGTCAAGTGGGACACGCATGGGTCAGCTTGATTCTGGCTGATTCCATCTCATCGCAGACTTTTCACCTCCACCCGTCCTACATAGCAGTCCACTTTTAATTCCCAGTCAACTTTATTTCATTGTCATTTTATTTTCTTATTATTTTCCTTTATTTCACACATTCAAAACAGTTATTTACTTTCCCTAATTGTAGCTAAGGTGGGTGGTTATTTTCCTTTTCTCTGGTATGTAAGGAAAAGTGGATGAATGAAAAAAAGAGGTTCTTGATTTTCTTAAAAAAATTCTCACTCTGTGTTTTGAGATTGTTATATTCCATTGCTATCCTAGTTTTGGCATAATTAGGAGGTGATCTTGGAAGCTGATTTGGAAGCTCGTGGTGTGACTATAACGAGATCTCCAAGTTGGATTTGCCCAGCGAAATCTTTGAGTGATGAATTATGTATCTCAGAGGGACGCGCTGCTCTTAATTTCTTTCTTCGTGTTGACATCGGTTCCAATTACTAAGCTGCTGTCTATCACCACACAATGACCGAAATTCTGCTGGAAAGGTGTGTTTATTTGTATCGTTATATGTTTATAGTTTTAAGTGTGAACTCTCGGCATTACATATTTTAACCGAAATTTAAGAACTCTTTTAGGCCACCGCCGATTTAAGTTCCAACGACTAAGGGAAAATTAGCTCAAAAGGAAACAAGTCAAAACAATTTCATTAAGAAAATTGATGTTGTGTTTATTGGGAAATAATATGAATCTACAAATGGAAATAATCATTAGTCTTAAAATAATGATTTACAAACCATTAAAAGAACTGAATATATGTTTTTTCTTGGCAAATTTTTCATATAATTGTCGCTCAGAAATATTATAGATTTTTGTCGTGTGGCGCCATTAAATCAACGATAGTGAAGGATACACATACCTCGCAAGGATAAAGGGAGCATATCATTGGAATAGACATCAGTTCTAATAGTAGTTTTCGTGACGAGTTTATTCTTGAAGAGAATATTCTAGAAATATGTAGCCGAGAATTACTTGCAACAGGTTGTGTGCTCCTCAAATGCACACGTAAAGGTCTTTTTGTTATCTCAATCACAACCTACACGAAATTTAGTATTGCAAATTTTCAGAAGAGTTAAGTACATTTTTGGTCCTTGTGGTTTGATGCGAGTTCACTTTTGGTCCAAAATTCAAAAAAGGTTCACTTTTGGTCCAAAAACATAGTTTCGGTCCACTTTTAGTCCAATCCCGTGAATTTGCACTAAAATTTTTGGACTAAAAGTGAAACGAAACTATGTCTTTTGGACCGAAAGTGTAACGAAACTATGTCTTTTGGAACAAAAGTGGAACGAAACTATGTGTTTTGGACCAAAACCAAACCTTTTTTTTTTGGAACCAAAAGTGAGAAAATGCACCAAACCACAAGGACCAAAAATGTACTTAACTCTTTTCAGAAAGTTCTTAAATTATTGCAGGTGATCTTCATTGGAAAATAGTATCTGTTTATATCAACGAAATGGATCAGGTTAGTTTCTTTAAACTTTATGATCGTACAAGTTATATCGCTATGTGTTGTAGGATCTTCGATGTAATTATTAGTTGTTACCTCCTTTATATTCTCAATTACACTCCTAACTCCACCACTCATCTTTCTAGATAATTGAATAACACCTATAAAATAGAATTAAAATGTGATCAGAATTTATCCGCCTATTCAAAATTGTGTATTGTGAAAGGATTAGTTAAGAACATTTCAGACTTAAGGGGCATTTGGATTTGCTCTTTAGAACCCATTTTTTTTAATTTTTGTTGTATAACTTACCTGTGTTTCATCAATTGCAGGATGATGATGAACCAGAAACCTCTTTTGACGCACACGCTGAATGATCATAGCACGCTTATATGCCATACACCGATGATATCGACACGACTGTACACTTCATTAACAGCATAGCCAGACCTTGGACAACTCTAATGGTTGTAGGCTTCGATTACGGTGCTCATATGTTCACCGAATATCTCGCTGAGGGCGGAGGGCATACCAACTCATACGGCTTCCACTTGCCTCGACAATATCTTGCATGACAATGCTTAAATTGTTGTGGGGCGGCTACGAAAAAAAAGTTTAGGCCACTAGCATTTACTATATCGATTTTTACCATTAACCTGACCAAAAATGTATTCATTACCCACCATATGTTCCGTTTTACATTAATAAAATGAAGGTAAAAAAATCGATGTTAAAATGAAGGTAAAAAATCAATGCTATAGATTGGGGTTACTGTCGAATATATTTTGATATGTTTCTTATTTTGTTTAAACTATTTGGTACGAAATAGAAACTGTATTCACCTATTCACAAGGTTATGGGCCGAGGAATAACACAGTGTCTAAATAAAATAAAGATTTCACTAAAGAACTTGCGAGAAAATGGCAGCGCGGGATTGAGATTTCAGTAAAAAGTAAATTTGGTCTGACGTGTGTGTGCAATTGTATATATTTACATTCATTGTGATGGTTGCTTATGGTACCCATTATGTTATATTGCAGCAACCGAAAGTGTTAGGTAACTGTTCCACCTCAATGCCTTTCATATAAAACATGTTTTTAACTGAAGACTTTTTGAAATTACATTCTCTACATCGGATAGTTTTAAATTCAAAACCACTTGCATATTGCATGTTTTGATTTTGTGGGGAAAAATGACCGCTGCCTATCTTGACAACTACCTGTAATGTTAAACTAGATTTGATACAGTAACTATACTTAGAGATAACCAGTCGATTTGATACAACAACAATACTTAGAGATAACCAGTCGATTTGATACAACAACAATACTTAGAGATAACCACTTGTTCTATCCTGATCAGAGGTTGAAAACTCTGCTAAAAAAAGAACACATACCTGCGGTATCGCTGGGTGGGCTTTCAACTCCACTGTAGTTAGGACTGCCATGTAGATCGGGCCTTGCATCACGGCTTGCTTCATGAGGTGAATCACTAATCCGACCTTCATCCCGGGGACTAATGATTGCACCCTAGGCGGGAACATAATTACTTATGATAGCCATTTTTTATATTTTGGACATATATAGATTCAACACGAATCATTTATTTTAATACACATCAAAGGAACTATGATTATTTGACCTGGGTTCTTTATAGTTAAGCTTTTATATTTTAGTTGATTGATTACTTATGTGTAGTATAAAAAATGTGACGCGCGTTTTCAACGAGATACTGACTTTCAATAGTTTGTATCTTTATTATCACATTTCTGCATGTATAAAAATATGTGCCACTGTTTTTTATCGGGTTGTAAAGAATAGGAATAATGTGCATGTCTGCTATCATGTTTGCAGGTAGGAAAGTAACGTGTGAGTAGCTCAAGATGGCAACCAATTCTGCTTCTAAATGCTTTTGTGGTATGTTCTTATAGGTTCATTTGGGTCAAATGGAGAGATCAGGAGGAATTGTAGAAGGACCAACTAAGATCTACACGCCAAAATATGGTTTACAGAAGGCCCAATAAGATTTCAGTAATGTTATGTGTTTTGTTTCTTAAGATTGATTTCGAGATTTGAGATAATTGGTTTGCAAGTTTTTTTTTATGTACATTAAATATCTACCATCTAATGTTATGCTATTTTTCATTAAGTTTAGTCAATCTGGGTCAAAGTGGATCATTACAAGTTTTGTCAATTTGGGTATAATTGTGATATTTTTAATAGCTACATTTGAGAGTCACGTGTACGCTTATTTTTATATCTGTAGAAAAAATTCTTCGCGGAATGTATTGTCATCACTTAAAATCACACTAACATTAAAACCTGCCGCGGCGAAGCGCGGGTCTCAAGAACTTGTTTCTATTACATAACGTTAAAATGCTGCATTTCTTTATTACAAGCATGTACATTCATATATTGCATTTTACCAAAGACTCATTAGTCTGCCAATAAGGACACAAAGCAGCTACCAGTACCCTTCTTCAACCAAGCTTGACTGAAAAAAAAAACTCAACAATTGACTGAAAAAAAAACTCAACTAACAAAATGTACAATGACGTAAAAGCTATGGTAGTTGCAAGTGTAATTATAAAATGTACAATGACGTAAAAGCTAAACACATCGTCTTTTTGGCTAGTGTGTTTTAAAATGTAAGTTTGGGGTTTACATGAGCTCGACCAACACCATCACACATCGTCTTTTTGGCTAGTGTGTTTTAAAATGTAAGTTTGGGGTTTACATGAGCTCGACCAACACCATCACCAGCAGTTGTATATTTCATTTTTAGTTAATTTGTTGAAATGTGTCCTCATATGTGGAATACGATTCCTTTGCAAAACATTTGGTAGAATACGACTAATGGAGTTAGTTGTGTTAATATCGGTTTTCGCTGTTTATATAAAGTTTAACACATATAGGTGGGTCTTGGCAGGAATATCCGGGTCTAGCCGGATACAGTGGCCAGAGAATATCCAGGTGTTGGCCGGGTCTAACCAGGTATAGCCGGGTCTTTGTTGGGTCTTGGCCTGATATAGCTGGGTTTTGTTCGTCTAGTGGGGTTTTACATATATGGAGAGATGACTAGATTCAAAAGACTGTTACATAATCAAGTGGGACGCCATTCTTTACCAAGTGGAATAGAAAGATATAACCTTCAAAATTCAAATTATATTACAAAAGCTTTTACAGCTTCAAAATTCACATTTTAAAAACTCAATCATCTAATTTTTACAGTGACAACTGACAAGATACGGTTCAGAAGAGCAAATCAGGAATTACTAGGCAAAGATGCAGACTACTATAACTTCACATAAGCTTCGAATTGGAATTTAATTTCACCTGTTCCAAGAATGTTAAACGGAAATATAGTCTTGAACCTACAACCACTGTATTAGTGTCAAAGAACACACGTGCTGTTGTTGTCTTCTCCTCCGGCTGGTTAGATCCACCACTGTTTTAAAGATAGTATTAGGATCATGACAGCTAGTAATGGTTAAAAACGGTCTGGTAAATGTAACATTTTAGTATGGGTGAAAACAAGCCAGCTTGGGTTTTGTTGATCTGCAAACTTTTTTTCACGATTCTGAAAATCTTTATAAATAACTTTGAGTTGATCAGGTATACAAAAACATCATTTATCATGATACTATGAGAGTAATCTAAATCTTTATGCAGTTTAGGAGGTTGTATGCATCACATATCGACATTGAACAACTTTCACCCGTTTGATCATTTGGCACATTTGAGACATTCCCCTTTCTGATACAAATATTTACTCGATCCGTTTCACAACCCAAATCAACCCATCTATAGGTAATACTCCGTAAGTAGATAGGTCATACCGGCACCTCTAATATGAATGTGTTTCTAAACGCACATGCATGTACAAAGATGGTTAAAGGTGCAGTCTATATTTATCCAACAGCAAGCACATAGTGTACACGTATATCAATCTTCTTCCCGAATACTAAATAGGGTCGGGTATAGGGTTGAAAACCTTTTGCTAACTTGGATGACCCGAATAAGCAATTTTTTCTATTTTTTAATATAAATTTTATAAACTTTTTATTTAAAAGAGTAAAAAAAGATTTTTTAAATATTTTACTCGTATTCGGGTTGACCCGAACCCGAATTGACCCGACCCGAGCTAACTTGACCCGATTGACCCGAACCCGAGTAACCCAAATTTAATAAGGTCGGGTTCGGATATGGATTTTTTTGTCTGACCCGACTTTGACTCGTCCCGAGTTAACCCGAACCCGATCCGACCCGACTTTGACTCGTCCCGAATACATGACACCGAAATACAATAAATCCACTTTAGCAGCCTTTTTAATCCAACCCTGACTAAAGTAATCATGTCCTTAATTAATAGTACGTTTTAAATATCAGATATTGGATCTTAACTTCCACCTAATAGATGTCACTTTGTAAACTGAGTCAAGAATGTATGGATTTGTGTTCTGTTATGTTTAAACACATTAGTCAAAATAATAAGTTGTATTAGATGATTCAGTTTGAACAAGCACTTTTGAAACTAGTTACTTGCCTTTGTTTAAACACTCGATAAGTTGGCCTTCTACTAGGCAAAACACGTAAAGAAGCGAGAAACAAATAAAGCTTATAAATAAAAATAACACGACGATTGCGTATAAAAAAATGTTAACATTTCTGGTTACTATAATATATCGATCTAACCGCGTAGCAGGTTATAAAACAAAATAGAAACAGACCATAACCAAAGCATCATTTTGTGATAAATTCAAACCGTAAATTAATCATTTCGAAGAAGATAACAGAAACTATCAAATCATTACACTACTAATGCTAGATGTACGAAAGAAAAGAAAAAAATGAACAATGTGAGAAACAGTTTGCTAAACTGAAAGTATGGATATAAATTAGTGCCAAATGTAGCTTAGAAATGGTTTGTTTGGTACTGGTATCAACTTCACAAACCATCCAATAGGCCACGACAGAGATGCATCCGCTATGGTAAATGTACTTTCATCTAACACATAACGAGAACCCTCCGGGTCTTACTTCATTTGTGGGTAATCGAAATGGTAAATTTGTTGAACCGGATACCCGTGAAGCATGAACCATGGTTGGATGAGGTTGGACGTCTGGTTTACCTGATTGAGACTTTCGAACACCATGTGATGCTGCACGCGGTTCAATCGCCCTCGATGAATAAAACTCATCTTTTCCATATGATAGAGAATGCAAATACAAGGATGCATCCATTAGAAACATATAATATTAAGCATCATTATAATATTTTGTAATCGAAATTTGCAAAAGTAGTCATTAGAGTCCATTCGATATGAAAACTAAATAGGTGACTAGAACAAGAGAAGTGCTTCTACACAACTATGTCACATGTTCGCTGCTAAAGGGAGTGTTTGGGTAAGCTCATTAATGGTGCTCATTAGCTTTTAATTGCGAGCAAAAAGGCTAATAAGCTCAAGCTAGAGATATGGAACAAAGCAAAACACAAAAATAAGAGCAACAAAAGAGAACCATATGATAGCACCATATATCAGAGAGAGCGAAGCATGGAAATAAGGTTTTAACTAAGAATCATATAGTAACTAGTACTGGAAGCTATTTAATTAAATAGTAGGTTTGTAACTCACCCGTACGAAACAATCATAATGAAATTTGACAAGACCAACAGCAAGACCATTGTCACGGAAAAAGCCTTTGGTAACCTCGGCTTTTACAATGAACTCAACAACGATACACCGGTGTTCACTACAAACAAAAGGACTTTGATCTAAGGTGGATGTTGAATATTATTATAGGATCCAAGTGCAGTGGGAGATGGGGTATGATATGTATACCCTGATGGACAACACATTCTCTAACTAGCATGTAAAATAATTGACCAACACATTTCGTACAAGTAAGATAATTGACCAACACATTTTGTACAAGTAAGATAATTGACCAACACATTCTCTAACTATCATGTGTGTACTTATTATTTCCCTTACAGTAATGCATGAAACTTAATTTCTTAAATGATCCACTGACTGGTCAATGCGGTGCAGAGAAAATAAGAACTTCACTGGAAGTGCCCGATATGCAAGCATAAATGCTCACCTAGGCATTGTTTTTTTATACTTTTACGGGTAATGCTCATACTTAACGAAATGATTTGTCTTATGCATTTCTTAAGAGGAAGGTGATTCAATCGACATACCTCTTCTTTCTCTTACTCACTTTCTCTCGGTTAAATGACGTCTATCTTTTATATGTCCAGTTTACCTTGGCAGGGCTTGAAAGCAGGAAAGAAGAAACAGAAGTTGAGTAGAAGTAGACAACCGGGATATATTCATGGATATCACCTACGCCAAATCATAGACCAAAACTCAATTAGATAGGAATAGTGAAATCAAGTCGTATGAGATTCATATAACATCGCATCATAATTTCACATATGACCGAAAACTCGCATAATTTGTACTGATATCACCTACATGACAACACCAACGCCAAACAACATAACATCACCATTTCATAAGTTGAATACCATTTATTTAGTGTAAATCAGAAGCTCATAAAATACACACTGGAAATCACCGACGGCAATGTCTTCTATCTTGGCTAAATTATGATACGAACATAAAGCAATATAAACGATAAATAAAGCTAGGTGATGATCAAGTTTCCCAATAATGATATCAAATCACTAATCAACAATAAGAACAACATACCTAATCACGTCAAAATTCACACTAACTAAACATCAATTACAAATCATAATCAATATTTGGGTTGTTACATCCAATTACGCATAGATTAACATTGAAAAAGTCTCATAATTAATCTAGCAACTGAATCAAATAGCAAAGATAACACTACAACTTCAAATTAGCATCCAAACAACAGCAAATCAGTAATGACCAATTAATGAATATACCTTCCGCCGGTAGTAATCAAACACAAATAAACTTCATTTAATTAATTCAAAGTGAAACTAATGAGAGTTTGATTATCTGTTTGATTGGAAGCTGGAAACAAGGTGACAAAGATAGAATACATTGCCGTCGGATGAAAACACACTAACTGTGTGAAAAATAATTGAGAGAAAGAAAAGAAAAAGAAAAAAAAATTATATAGTTGCGAGAAAATATGTTAAACCATTTATATAGATCAAACTCAACTCAAATAAATAGTGAGGATTTGTATGTGGATAGAAACTTGTCCTTGAATGAATTTTTCTCAAATACTAAACCACATGGCAGATTTAAAATACCTGAATACACCTAGGTGCCATTTGGTTCATTAATTTGAAATTCCGGAATTTAAAATTCTAGAAAATTTAATTTCTTGAGAATTAAAAATTCCGTAATTTAAAATACCTACGCATGTTTGGTTCACAGAATTTTATAATTTTTTTAAATCTGTCATTTTGTTTATTATTGCAATTTTTTAGGGAGTGACGGATAGGGGTGTCAAAAAACCCGACCCGACCCCGATAAAGCCTATTCCGGTCGGGTTACGTGGGTAAAAAAATTTATTCGGGTCAACCCGAGTAACCCGAATACTAAATAGGGCCGGGTATCGGGTTGAAATTTTTGGTAACTCGGTTTCGGGTCGACCCGATTGACCCAAATAAATATCTTTCTAAAATAAATTTTATTAATTTTCTATATAAACGAAGATAAAAAAATTAATTTTATTACGTTTTACTCATATTCGGGTTGACCAAAACCCGAACGGACCCGACTTGAGTTGACCCGAACGCGTACGGAACCGTCCCGAGTTGACCCGATCCGAATTCACACGAACCCTACTAACCCGAATTCAAATAGGGTCGGTTACGGGTATGAAAATTTTAACCTTGACCCGACCCGAACGTGACCAACCCGACCTGACTAATGTGATGGATATCCTTTGATGTAAAAAAACAACAAACCAAGAAACAATAGAACAAAAACAACTAGAAAAAAAAGTTTATAATTTTTTTTTCAAATAAATGAAAATTCTTCACTTTTTGAAGCCATTTTAATTTTTCCCTATTTTGGCAATTCATTGAATTTTAAATTCCTCCATTTGTGTTACCAAACACACTATTTGGGGGAAATTAAAATGCAAATGTCATGAATTTCCCTCAATATACCCCAAACAAACGGCACCCTAATGTACATGTCTCATGACTGAAACTAAGATCCAAAAACAAAATTTTAAAAATTAAGCTAGTTGTAATAAAGAATTTAAATAAGAAATAAAAAAACAATGATTGGTGGCATAATTTGGATTGTTCTTGCGCGCGTGCTCAATCCAGGGCATGACAAGCATTCCTTAGAGAAGGGTTGTGGTGATATTTGGCTTTCGCCAATCTTACGTGGCTTCGCCATCTCTCTCGCCATGATCCACAACCACTCGCCAAATCATTCGCCACTCCTATTTCGCCATTTAACCGACGCAGATCACGACAAAAACACACACAAATACTACCGTTCACAAACGGCTAGTATTTAAAAAAAGTTTTTTTTTAATTTTTTTTTTCACCCTTCTTATTAAAATACACTTCCACTTCTTTATAAATATACACTTCCACTTCACTCTTTTAATCACAAAATCACACAAACCTTCTAATATTTCTCTCAAAAACAAAAGAAAAAAATGTCTCAAAATCCTAATGAGCCAAGGTATTTCACTAATCTTCTCAATCCCAACACGTCATACCAACAAGAAAGTGGCTCAGACCCGTCTACACCATCGTCACAACACTCAACATGTTCGTCGTCATTCCAACAATATCTTTGGTACGCAATATGGCATGCCTCTACCGTCAGCCGAACAAATATTTCATCAACAACAACAAGCGTTTTTTAACCACCAACTCAACAACCAATTCTAAAGTTTCCAACAACAAAAAAAATACTCCATTCCAAAATCTCCAAAAATCTTATAGTTTCCAACAACAAAGAAATGGAGTTTCTCACAATTGATCCTAATACGTTGCCGGAACCTATGAAGTTATCACCAAGAGAAGTGGAGAAGCTGATGTTACATAATGCTGGTTTTTTAGCTCAGAAGCGCCTCGCATGCGGTTTGCGTCTTAATTACACTGAAGCCGTTGCGTTAATCGCTACTCAGGTACATACTAATTACTATTAATTTGCAGTGTATGACACATTGGATTTTAGAAATGATTTATAGGTAAGCCTGGTGTGTTTGGAATTTTGGATGCATGCTTAAGCTTATCATAGCTTTTATAAGCTCAAGCTAATGAAAATAAGCTTGTATAAAGTTAAGTGCTCTTTAAAACATTATGGGTGAATATATCATGTGGCGTTGTATCATTTTGAATGAGTGGTTGATTTGAGAAATTTATTTAATTTATAGGTAAGCCTAAGAGCACTAGGTATCATCGGTATTATTTGAAAGTGTGAGCGGTAAGGGCTTGGTCTCTTAGGACGAAAGTGTCTAGACGTCTTGGGCTAGGGAGAAAATTAGTCCCCCATTGGCCACGGAGGTTCACCTGCGCCGAATCCGGGCTATCCAAAAGGTAGTCGCTCAGGGATTAGTCGGCTCGCAATGTCGAGTCGGGAAACCCAGGTATACCAAAAAAAAAGTGAGAGCCATGTGTCAATGAATTAGACATACTTTTTATAACACCCCCCAAAGCCGAAAGCAGGTTTACCCAAGGGGTGTTTGTCTAAGCTTATTGAATATTTGATAGGCTAAGTTCAGCTTATGAGCTTATCAAATTTTCAATAAGCTCATTTAGGGGTGTTTGTTTCGGCTTATATAGTCGGCTTATGGCTTATTTGGTTTAAGCCTTATGTTTCATAAGTTTATATGAAATAATAATCTTATATAAGCCAAAAAAATGTCAAAATAAGCCACAAAAAGTGAGCTTATGAAACATAAGCCCAAAACCAAATAAGCCATAAGCCTTCTTTATAAGCCGCAACAAACACCCTCCTAAAAACCATTGGCGGAGCCAGAACAAAAATTGAGAGGGGGCAAAAAAAGAATTTTTATCTAACTGGATATACAACAAAAAAAAACCCATTATGTTTCAGAAATGAAAATATAAAATCTTAGATATAGGTAAATAAAAGATTTTTTTAAAAAGTACATGCTGTCCTCTTAATTGTTTTTACGCCCCACGTGACTTATGTGCAAAATACAAGAAATAAAAATAGTCAAAGATGCCTTCTTTTCACCTTCTTTACATCTTTGTTACAGTATTCTTCTCCGATGGACTTCATCTTCTTCACCATGCAACAATTTAAAATTCTAAAGACTCCGAGGCAACACAAAAAACATGTTTTACATCTTAAAACACAGATTTTTCTTCTCAATTTACAGAAGACAATAATTTTAGGAGGGCAAAGTAAGAAAATACCTCAAAAATTCAAAGATTTTGAACTGAAATTTTTTCCGGTGGGGGGGCACCTGCCCCCTTTGGCTCCGCCCCTGCTAGTAGCCACTACCTTAGACTCATAAGAAGCTCAAATGACTTATCTGATACTGATGTGGGACGGGTTGTTACATTTTTAGGTATATATCATAACTTGATCGATTTTAGTTTGTATAAAAATTAATTCCTGTGTGAAAGGCTTTTATCTCAAGTACTTGTGTACTTCGTCTCGAGCATGTACTTTGCGCTATTGATGTAGATTTTGTTGCAAATTTGTCGTGAGATTTATTAACTTCTCGTATTTGTTATGGATATTTTTTTAAAGTTCTAAATGTGTTTCGATTATGAAGTGTTGCTTAGAGGAAAGAGGTTGAGTTCCATATTTAAGTTACAAGTAGGACTTTTCAAATGAATGGTATTGGATTTTGTAGTATCAATCTTCTTCTACTTGTAAAGACGAAAGTAGTTGTGGTTCGTTACTGCATTTGCTTATAAATATGAAGTACCAAAATTAGCTTCAAGTTTCTGGTTAGTCGCGTTGTCCTTGAGATGGAAACTGTATAACTTTTCTGGAATGGGAAATGATCCCCAATAAGAACTTTGAAATTGTAAAAAAAGCTTTCAATCGAGTTCAAATAACGCGTGCTGTTAGATTTTGGAATTTGTACATGATGGTGACAAAAGTGTGGCAGAATTAATGGATATTGGGAGACAGCTTTTAGGAAGGTACATTGTAATATAATCCATATTATGAAGTTTCTCTATCTGTAAAGTGTCATCGTAGCTGTTGATGACTTTAGGTTTATCTGCATGGCTTGTTAAATTTTGAGGTCTGCAATTATAATTCTGGATTATAATTGATCCATACTAAAAAACTTGTTTTCACAAAGAACAATCTGCTGAATATTTTCGGTTAAAAAAATATATGGTTTAGATGGTTAAAATGCTGGTTGCTAACAACAAACCATAAGATTCATGGGTTCCTCCAAAACCGATTTTTGCTTACATACTTATTAAAAGAGTTATGTTAAGGTAAAATACCGTACCTTGAGTCTAGGGTGCGTTCCCTACCCTCTTGGTGAAGTATCCCCTTAAATTACCTGAACTTGATGAATTACACAAATTTATATCCAATAGTGGATGAATACGTTTACCAACTGATGTCTAATATACTTCCCATACTCCGCTTGATGGCTATAAGTTTCCGTACTTAACAGTGAGCTGAACGTTAGGACATAAATCTTACATATTTTTCTTAATCAACTGGAGACAAGTTCTTCCAACAGTCCCACACCTTTTAGATTCCGTGCAGGTAACTTAATTTGCATTTGATCTCAATGTTTCTTGATAATTCAACCTTGAATATATAGGATCTAACATGACCATCTTATTGAATTACGTTCAGGTTGAGGGACCTTTCCCGATGATACAAAGTTGATTACTGTACATGATCCAATATCAAGCGAACATGGAAATTTGGAGTTAGCTTTACATGGCTCGTTCCTTCTAAGTAAACAATCTTTACTGTTATCTGTAAAAATTTAAAGGGTTTAATGAACAATTAATAGCAACGTACTTTCCCATTTGAGTCATTATCAGACACGAACCCAAAAAAGTACCACAATACAAATCCAACTTTCAAATTCTGATTCATTATCATACGTTTTAGAGTCATCTCTTGCACCGTTAGTCCTTTTGACTAACGGCCGTTTGTAATTAACTCAAAAATATGTTTTCCTTTTCTTTTCTAATAATTTTTAAATTATCTTATTATTTAATTATCATACGTGTATAAAAATGCATAGAAATATATATATATAAACGGATAAAGGACTAACGGTGCAAGAAAAAGAAAACATATTTTTTAGAAAAAAAAAAGATAATAGAAAAAAAATTATATAAAAACAGACAAAGGACTAACGTGTATAAGAAAATTTAAAAAAATAATTAGAAAAGAAAAAGACAACATATTTTTGAGTTAATTACAAACGGTCGTTAGTCAAAAGGACTAACTATGCAAGAGATGACTCTAAAACGTATGATAATGAATCAGAATTTGAAAGTTGGATGGGTATTGTGGTACTTTTTTGGGTTTGTGTCTAATAATCAAGGTTTTGAAACCCGGTTTGACCCGCCCGGGTTTAAGGTGACCCGGGTCAACCCGGTTCTCGAGACCCGGTTTGACCCGGCTAGGTTTTGGTTTTTTCATGTTTTTTTATAAATAAAGTAAGTTTTTTATATATATTTGCGACGTAATTTTATTTGTTACATGTTATATTTGGTAGTAAATCGTTTTTAGGCTAAATATAAGGTATATTCTTAATTTATATATATAATTTTTTGTATTATTGCAAATATTTTTATTTTTTATTATTTTTTTTTAAACCGGGTTGACCCGGCGGTTGAACCGGTAACCCGGTGACTCGACCGGGTCGATTAGAGACCCGGTTTTCAAAACATTGCTGATAATGACTCATATGAGAAAGTACGTTGCTATTAAATGCCATTAACCCAAATTTAAATTGCTTATCTTTTATGATCTTTTTTGCTTCTAATACCATGGGATGGACTAGAGCATTTTTCAATGTAAATTGACTATATTACCCTCACCTAGTTAGCGTTTACTAGGGGATAACCATTTTCTAATTTTGTTGTTCCTTCACTTGAAAAGTGTCCAATTATAGAAGGTGATAAGATTCCTGGTGAACTAATCCTTAGAAATGGGTATATATTGCTTAATTCAGGAAGGGAAGCCGTAATCCTTAAAGTAACTAACGACGGAGATAGACCAATACAGGTGTTTTCCTTTGTACATTTTCCGAGATTTTTCATACATTCTTCACTACTTGAAAAATAGACTGATTATTAAGGCGCTTGTTTGCTAAACTGAAACCAGTTTTAAATTTTTCAGGTGGCAGCCATTATCATTTTATTAGGATCCAATCCTGTTTGGATTTTTGATCGAAGAAAAGCCATATTGGCAGAGGGTTACATATACCCGGGCAGGAACAGCCACCAGATTTGAGGTCACATATTGAATCTTAGTTCCTTTTGTCATGTATTCCCAAATATGCTTTTAGTCTGAACCGAAGCAAGGATATTTCTAGCCAGGGGATGCGAAATCGGTCATTCTTGTAAGAATCGGTGGTAATGAAATTGCGGACAACTTTGTCAACGATGCAAATGTCAAAACAATGATGGAATCTGTAAACGCAAGAGGATTCGGCAATTCAACAGACACTAGTACCACATTAAGAAATCAAAACAACGCCGCCTAGCGGTGTAGTAACGCCGGACAACGCCGGCCAACGCCGTTGCCGGCGTTACTACACCTAAGGCTCTAAGATCAACTGAAATAGAAAAGGTGAGAAGAAATCACTTTTTATTCTTTTTATTTTAGTTTTTTTTTCCTCCAAAATATCTTCCGTCAATTATCCAAGTGACAACTTCTGAATTCAGGGTATTAAAACAAATTTTAAATACATGTCAACAAAAGATGAATGGTAAGCAGCTTTTGGAAGATGAAAGCTTAGAGCACCATGTGTGGTCTCGTGCCGTGGTTCAAGCCGTGGAGAAAAAGTGGTGTCACATCACCACTTTTTCCCATAACACCAAAACACTCCATAACACCAAAATCACCTTCCTAGTTAACACCAAAAAATTTGGTGTTATGGGGACCTCATTTTTCCTTATTTTTTTAAAGAATTTATATATATATAAAAACTTTAAATTAACTTAGAAAAAAAATACATAAACTTAAATAAAAAAAAATAAACTTAAAAAA
Organism: Tanacetum coccineum; assembly: GCA_026074375.1. Classification (NCBI taxonomy): domain Eukaryota; kingdom Viridiplantae; phylum Streptophyta; class Magnoliopsida; order Asterales; family Asteraceae; genus Tanacetum; species Tanacetum coccineum. The sequence goes on from BQNB010019023.1 coordinate 43,597, forward strand.
AACATAAACTTAATAAAAACTTAAACTTAAATAAAATACGACAACAATTTAGAAATTAAAATATGTCGCCCGGGTCTTTTCTTTCAAAGCCTCGATCTTCGCCACGTCCTCCGGAGCCATCCCGGTAGTGTCGAAAGTAAGAATCTTCAAATCTTCGCTTCTTTTTTGAATTTTGCAAACCGCGAGTCTTGCCGCTAGCTCGCGATCCATTGATTCTTTTTTCGCTTCACGGTCAATCAAAATTTGTTCTTGCATCAAATCGGCAACACGGTTTTTGGACGAACTTGAAGTCGAGGATGAGCTTGCCAAGGAACGTTTACTTTTTGTCTTTCGTGGATCCCCGGATGGACGCGGTATGGCATCGTCCCCAAACATTTCTGGTTCATCTCCGGTCAATTGTCCTCTGGTTCTTCGTGCTTGTGTCGACTTGGGGTTTTGCCACTTGTATTTATCTTTCAAAAAAAGCCACGCACTTCGATGTCGAAACTCGACATTATTTTGATCACGAAACAAAGTGAGCACCTGGGTATACAAATTGTCATCATTTTCGCCACTTCACGCGGTTGTTTGGTCGTAAATCGCGTTAAACTTTTCAACATCCTTATTCATCGGCGTCCACTTACCCGTCAACATATTTTTGTTTGGTTTCTTAAAACCGAGTTCGTCAGCACGCGTGTTATATATGCCGAGGATTTTGTACCAAAAAGTTTCCCGAGCTTGGTCACTCCCATTTTTTGGATCTTCAGATATTTCTTCCGCCAAAAGTTTTTCCTCCTCTTGGGTCCAAAAGACTTGATCGGTTTTAGTTTCCCGAGGTTGATTGCCCCGAGCTTGTTTTTTTGCACAAGATTTTTTTCGGTTATGTTTGTTTGTCGGGGCGACTTCGACATCAACATCATCGGTGTCGGATTGTGGTGGTTGGGACGAATGGAGTGGGAATTGGGTCGGTTAGATCGGTTGGGGTTGTGGGAATTGTTGAGTTTGAGATAAAAAAAATTGAAATTGCTCGGGAGTACAATTAAGAAACGGGTTGGTGAATAGGTTTGGGATTTGAATGTTTGGGGTGTGTTGGTGGTATTTGAGAGTTGGAGGAATTGGCGGATGATGGAATAGGAGGATTTGACGAAGACGACGAATTTTGGATGTTGTTGAATTACTCGTGAATCCAATTATTGGGATCCATTTGATATATAAAAAATGGGGGTTGTATAGGGTATTTATATGGATTAAAGTGGGTATTTTTTTACAAAAAAAAACGGCTATATTTTTTAATTAATCCCACTGCCAACGGCTACTTTTAAAAAAAATAAAAATTTTAAAAAATAAAAAAAATATAAATACACGAAAACGTGAAACGCGAAACGCGATACATCGTCTCGCGTTTTCACGTCGCGTTTTCCCGGACCATTTGGGATGGGGATAACGGCGCGAGACCCCAAAACACGACACAGGGTATGGTTCATTTGGCGTTTTCGGCCACGGCTCAAGCCGTTGCGCACTGTACCCTGCCCTCTAATACCCGCTGTATTGACATGACAAAACAATTTTTTTATGTTTTCTCATTTTTTATTTTTTACATTTTACAATTTTTGACTTGTAAAATTTTATAGTCTCAGTTCCCCATTATTAGACAGTTTTAGTCAGTTTATTAACAAGAAAAGACAGCTTCATGCACCGTATTTTTCACGTTTTACTACTTTTGAATTATCAAACTTTATATAATCTGTTTCGTTTACAGTTTTATAATACAAACAAAATTATTAAAAAAAAATGTTCCGTTTCGGCACAATCAAAAATATTTGTAAAGGGCTGAGAAGATACGAACACAAACCTAAATACCTAAGTATATCGGTAAGGATTGGTCACTCGGGTTGTCGTTCTAAAGGAGATGTGAATTTGGGACTTATGTTTTGGTTTTTTGTTGGATGCTTAGATGTCGCTATTTTTGGTTTTTGATATTATAAACTAAACGGAAACTAAGGCATACAATAATTAAGGAAATCTAAGGAGAACCTATGAAATAAGATAAAATGATAACGACAAATATAAAGGAAGAATTACACTTGTTTGGATATGGTTAATTTTTAGTGGTGACTAAGTGGTAATTTGGACTCGACGATTGATAATTCGAGATAAGAAATGTGACTCTTGGATTAAATTACATGCTAGTCCAAGTTTATTGGTCATCGGTTCCGTTTACCTAATAATCTCGAGAAAAGAATGTGAAATGATCCAAACAACGATAATCCAAAACGTACTTCTTAAAAGTTGATTTCTACAAAATTCGTTTAAGTAGATTTATTACAAAAAAGATTTTGACTTAAGTAGATAATAAATTTCTAAAATCGTGAGTGGTTCCACTTTTAAATTTTAGTTAAAACAAATTTTATACCTTTTTTTAAAACAATATTTTTGGATTATCGTTTAAATCTAAAGTCTCAACTTAAATTATAATCATCCCTTCTAAACCACTACTTAACTAACACGTCAAATCAACCAATCCTCAAACAAGTATATAAAAGTGTCTACTCTAACATCCTAATAAATCTAAAAGACATGATAATAAAACTAAGCATAACAAAACTAACTACGCTAAACATAGCAATTAACATAAATAAAGAAAGAGATTAGGAAAGATAATTAGAAAGCACCGGGAGACGAAAACAATGAAAAATTCATAAACTTCAACCAAAATCCATAGCTCAAACCCTAAATACTCCTTGATACCGGCTAAAATCCTTAAAATCTCTATAATACCCATAAATCTTTGACTAATCTTCTAAAGCTTGAATCTTTATGTGAATTTTAAGGTGAGAAATGAAATAAAGTTTGCAACTTTCATAAATAAAATGCTTAAAAATGATAAAACATGATTTTTAAAGGTAAACTATGTTGGTTCAGGCCCTAAGTATTACTCGAATGAAAGCTTTGCAAATATAAAGTGAAACTATCTGTGAAGAAATAAATGAATTTTAATATGGGAAAAGAGTACTATGTACTATGCATGAAAAGTTACTTTAAACTCATTACATTATTCATATAGAGACTAGGCTTTTTATAGCCTTACAAGTGCCAGAAAAGCAAAAAAACGTGGGAGCGTACTAAAACAGAAACTACTAAAAAACTAGGTAAACAATGGAACTAGTAAACTACCCAACATGTATCCCTAATACACGGTCAACCTTGAACCCAGTAAACCCATTATTCAAATTATACAAAACTTAGGAACACAAACCAATTAATCGAACAATCACCTCCTTAATTGGTTTGTCCATACTACTCACAACAATGTCGGCTCCTCCTCAATCAAATTCGCTTCTTCATTCTTCGGACACTCGTTGATATAGTGACCATAGTCTCCACACTTGTAACATTTCACATTGATTTTTATCCCGGACCCGCTCGTTACCATCTCGACCCCTCACGGACCCACGACCTCTTCCCTGGCCACACCCAAAATCATCTCGGTTCGAGCTTCCACCGCCACAATGCTTACATCTGTGCATTTTTTCATGGCTAGCCAACAACAAACCTCTTTGAATACCATCCTCTTTCTCGACTCCTTTTATCCGCTCCTCATAAGCCTTTAATCTACCAACGGCCTCATCAAATGGCATCGTGTTGAATTCAAAACATTGATCAATCGAAGCCACAATTTGGAGAAACGACTTAGGCATCGAATCTAGTAGCCTTTTCACCAAGTCGGCTTCTTCAAGCTCAAACCCGAGACTCCTTGCCTTCGAAGTTAAACCAGTCAACTTGGTTGCAAAATCATGAACACTTTCGCCTTCTTTCATACGCAAGCTTTCAAGCTCTCTTTTCAACGTCAGAAGTCGAGCCGTTCTCACCCTATCCACTCCCAAAAACCGTGTTTTTAAACCATCCCACACTTGCTTTGGGTCAGTGTAACTCGCCATTTGCAACACCATTTCTTCGGGTATCGCTTGAAACAAAAATGCAAGAGCTTGCTTATTTTTCTTTTTCGAATCTGGTTCTTCACCCAACGCCCTCGGTTTGACAGTCTCCCATACGCCATTAGCATCCATAATGGCCTTAACCTTGACCGCCCACACCGGATAGTTTGTTGCGGTTAAAACCGGAACTTGGTATGACATCGAACGAGCCTCCTTAACAGGTACTAGCGACATTTTTTCTTCCTTTTGACAACTTCAACTCTTTTTCCGATCAAACCCATCCAAGAGCTCTATTCATCCGATCAAGAAAACGAGCTACTGCTATTACCGTTTTCTTTAACCCGCTAAACGAACAAAATCTAAAGCCACCTGCTTTGACGAATCCTTTATGTTCGTTTTTCACGCACCTCCGTCGGTTAGACTCTAATCACGAACAGGAAGATCAAGAGTAGAAGTTGCTTCTGTGACTCTTGAACCTTGATCAACTTACAACCCCATCACACGAACCTGGGTGCTCTGATACCAAGTGTTTGTTCATGCCCTAAGTATTACTCGAATGAAAGCTTTGCAAATATAAAGTGAAACTATCTATGAAGAAATAAATGAATTTTAATATGGGAAAAGAGTACTATGTACTATGCATGAAAAGTTACTGTAACTCATTACATTATTCATAAAGAGACTAGGCTTTTTATAGCCTTACAAGTGCCAGCAAAGAAAAAACACGTGGGAGCGTACTAAAACTGAAACTACTAAAAAACTTGGTAAACAATGGAACTAGTAAACAACCCAACATGTATCCCTAATACACGGTCAACCTTGAACCCAGTAAACCCATTATTCAAATTAAACAAAACTTAGGAACACAAACCAATTAATCCAACAAACTAACACTAAAAATGTATAATGATTAAAACTATATTAGAAAGACATGGTTAAAAAGAGTTTTAAACTAAAAGGCACAAACTTTATTAATTTAAATGACTAAGAAGAAAGATTTTTATAAAAAAATGAAATTTTATAAGTTTCTAAGTATAGAAACATTAAAGACATAATATTTATAGAAGATAAGCTAAAGATTAAGCAATAATAAGCTAAAAACAACAATAATTAAGATAAAACACTAATTAGATTCAAACTTAAAATTAAAAGACACTTACACACTTTAAAAGTGTGTTAATAACAAAAGTATTATCAAACGTCTACATTGAATTAAAAGATAAAATACATTTGCATTAAAAAGGAAAATTAGTATTAAAAATGATAAAAAGGCTCCCCCAAAAAAATATGAGGTGGTATCTCTGATTTATAGCCTTCGTGTAATACAAATTGAACTGTTGCAATTATGGATGTTGGGTAGGTGGGACCCGAAAAGACTGAGGCGTGTCGTAGTGGGACCCACTGTAGAAATATTTCAAAAAACAATGACCAACGAGGCTTGAACTTAGGCTGTTTGTATCACGGAAGAACGCTTCAACCATTGGAACAAGGCAACGGTTGTGTCATGCTTGGTTTCTAATTCATTTTAACACCATTCGTCACTTGTTAAGGTAATTTCAAAAAATATAATATTTTTCACCAACCAGGTTTGAACTCGCGACCTTCAACTCATAAACATAAAGTGATAACTAATAGACCAGCTTAGCTCTTTTGACATTTATAGATTTGAAATACTTTTATTCCTTCATCCGCTGCGCCTTTTAGGCTAATTTTTAAGGCCAAAATGCATATTAGTACCCTGAATTTATTTAACCTGGTCCTCTAGTACCCTGAACTCTTAAGGGTCCACAACAGTACCCTCAACTTGGAAAATTGGATACCTTAGTACCCGACTCAATTTAACCCACTCACATGATTAGTACTTATCAAATTCTCATAACCAATAGTCAATTTAATAACATAATCAAAATTCAAAATTCCTGATGAGATACAAAATATGAAAAAGTAATGTCCAATCTTTGTCATTTTACTTTCTCATTATCACCAACATCCTCGACGAAAATTTTCCATTGTAGATCTTCAAGACGTGTAATTAGCATTCTTTTTTGGATCAATGTTCCACTATTTGTCGGGTCCTACATACTTCGTAAATATATAAAATCCCTACATGATATAGAAGAAAAACATCATCAAAGATAGTTCACAGTTCAGCAAATTTGCAAAAGAAAAACCAAATTTGCAAAATACATGCATGGGAACATTCACAGTTCAGCAAACTTCCAAAGTCAACACATATCCAATATTAAATCAACAAAAAGTAGTTCTTAGATAGTTCAAACAAGGTTATGCATAGTTCCAACTTCCATGTCTTGGTGCACTAGCGCTTTCAAGCAGTTGTCTTTGCTCGTTTCTTACGCTTGCAGCCGGTTCAGTTCTTGGTGCACTTGCATCATGCGAGGTGGATGCACCCTGAAAACACAGTACCAATTATGGAAGTTAGAAAAAAATTCAGATTTTCGAATATATAATTAGAACATAATAAGACCAAGAGGTGTTCTTTGTTTACATCATAAAGAGAGCACGTCTTTGAATTATGAGTGTTAGAATTGCAATTTCCACAATGCATGTCTCTTCCATGGCGAGAGAGCTTAGTCTTCGATTTTTTCGGCTCATACTTCCTTCTCCTTCTAGCTTTCTTTGGCCTACCAGGCATTGGTTTTGGGAGAGGCGGAGACAATTCCCCGCGACCGCTATTTGGCCAAAACTCTTCACTTCCCACAACTTTAATTGGATGGTTGTAGGCTGATATAAATTTCTCCTTCGATTGGTCGAGATAATCAAATGGATTTTTTGATCTACTCCTGATTGCTGCAGTAGCATGACAACATGGGATACCAGAAAGTTGCCAAGCCCCACAACTACATGTCTTATCCCCAATATGAGCACAATGTTGAGTTCTTCCATAATAAACTTGAAACTCATCAGCACCATTCCATTTGATCTTCCATTTACAACCTGCTGCACAATTTTCGTTCACTATATCCATTATATTCGGTCCACAATCAAGCTTCCATTTACTTGCAAAATTGATCCTTTGAATCCTTCTTTCCATAACATACTCTTTACTACTCTCATTCATTGAAATTATAGGCATACTTCGGGCAGATATCAAGACAAAATTCTAAGCTTCCGTGCTGTTATTGTCTACACAATCACATTTTGTACCACTTTTGAAAAAAGCCCTACACCATTGATTGATGTCTTTGTTTTCAAGAGATTGCTAATCTCATCTAATGTTTGACGCAATTGTGCCTCATTTGCACACTTAGCAATCGAATAAAATACAAGTTTCATTTGTTTACCACGAAAATCCTAATACAAATTTGCATATATATGGCGTGCACATAATCTATGCTCAGCTTGTGGGAAAATGGCTTGAACTCCATTTAATAATCCCTGAAAGTATAATAAAACATGCTCTAATTTGAAAATAAAAAAACCTATACTTATAATGACATTTAACGACTTAATGTTGAGAAGAGAGTAATACTTTTGCTCTGTCGGACTTGATGTCCATTCCTCCTCCTTCTTAGGTCTTGACTATCTAAAATTTAAATGATCTAGAAAACCAAAGTCCATAAAACACTGTGTCTCAGTCTCAACATATTGCCCGCTATAGGAACTTGATTGTTTGCGTCTTTACCTAACAGCTATAAGAAGCTACCCTTCACCACTCACCCTTAGAAATCAACAATCAAGCCCATAATACCTTCTAAACCCCATCTAAAAACCCCTCACGAACAGCAGCTAAGACTAACATACATCCTTGTAAAGTAAGGAGGAATCCCAGTGCCTACATGCTCAATCTCAATGTCAACAGAAGTTCCAGGATTTGTATCCACTAAAGCTTTAGCATAGTCGTTCAACTTTTTATACTCATTTATCACGTCTCTTTTTAATCGTTTCATAACCAATAACTTAGCTCTCTTACACTGGTTTCTAGTTACTTCTATCTCCACTTGTGCTTTAATAGTATTCAGAATATAAGTGGGCTTAATACCTGGGTGAGCATAGATCATAGCTTCATATTGCTCTGCAATCAGGTGATTGCATGTGATATCTAGAAAACACCTTTGAGCAGTATGCTTTCATTTAATGTCTTCACAAGAAATACTTTTGAATCATTTGTACTTCATTTGGCAGCTTACACAACTCCAATCATATGTTCATTATGCACTTTACTCTAACACAGTACCTAGCATTTTTCTTAAATATGTAGTCCCTCTTTTCTTGCACAACATATTTCAACAATGCTCTCTTAAATTATTTATGATCAGTAAATGATTGACCAATGGAGAAAGCTACAATCTTACAATTTTTATCGTACCTAGGGAATCTAACTAGTGTTCTCCTTAATTCAACAGTTCCATCATCTATTATCTCTTCGTCTAAACTATCAACATCAGAATTGTCAAGATAAGTTTTTTTACCATCATGATGATTGTTTTCCTCTCCATTGCCATGTTGCTCTAATACTTTCTTGGGGTTCTTAATAGGAGGCATTCTTCTTTTTTGTTTTTTCGTTCTATAATGCTCTATTACCATCTCTATACCAACAGCAACCTTTATATCTCGGTGAGGATCTAGAGTCTCGGTTATTTCACCAAGTTCAGCTTCACAGTCATCTTTAAGGTTATATTCTTCTAATGAGCTAAACCTATCTTCTTCACCATACCCTTCCTCTTCCTCACATGTTTCATATCCTTTGTTCTTAATATCCATTCTGCATAAACCAGTACATACACATAGAATAACAAAATTCAAAACAAAAACAAAAACAATAAAAAAACACAAACATCAGCATGTGACAATTATATTCAAATATAAAACAAGGTGTGAAAATCCTTTATTTGATTATTGAAACAAAAACAATAATAAAAAAGACAAACACCAGAATATGGTTCATAGGATTAATTTTGCAAAGAAGGTTTCAAAGGATCGAATATAATGGATTCAAAGGACTTAGCTTACACGAGATCAAATTTGATTCACAAGTGGTTAGTTGAATCTCTAGAGCCTTGAATGGGTAGAGCGTCATTTGGTTTCTGTCTTTTATTTTGATTTTAATCTTTTAATAACATCATTTTATTATTCTCCTAAAAAGGATTAGTCATGTGCAATTCATGTGAGTAGGTTAAATTGAGTCAGGGTACTGAGGTATCTGATTTTTCAAGTTGAGGGTACTGTTGTGGACCATTAAGAGTTTAGGGTACTAAAGGACCCGGTTAAACAAATTCATGGTATTAATATGCATTTTGGCCTAAAAAATTAAGAGAAAGCAAAACCAGATAGAGAGAAAAAGTGAGCTTAAAAGAATTGAGAGAAAGCAAAAACATATAGAAAGAAAAGTGAGCTTAAAATAATTGAGAGAAAATAAAAACAGACAGAGAAAATTATAAGCAAAAAGAAATGAGAGATGTAGTGAATTCAAAAACAGAAAGAGAGATGTGTGAAACAAAAACAGACAGAGTGATTCAGTGAGAAAAAGAATTAAGAGATAAAGTAATAATAAAAACAGAAAGAGAGCTTGTGAGAATCAAAATTGTTGATGGGAATGCTTTTTGGAACGAAAATAAGGTTAAAACTAGTAAGTCAAAAGTTAGTACTGGTGGGCATTACTTAGTACTGTTAGGCTAAACTTAGTACTGCTAGGCTACTGTTAGTGCTGTTTGGGAATAACAGATTTTTAGCAATTAAATATAGCCGTTTGAGATAATTCTGCCAATTACTTCGCTTATAGGTTTCCTTATTATGGATAATTCATAATCTTTCTTTAAAATCACAAAATTTATTCAAGATAAATTCAGTCGGTCCAATCAAAACCTCAAGTGCTATCTATAAAATCTTAATTAACTTTGCCAAACATACATACTCTCATACACAATCATAATCCAGAACTCAAATCAAACTTTTCTCAATCAACAATGGCGAATTTGGAATTCTGTGACACACACAACATGGTCGCCTACTTAAAAAAAACTAGAGGGAAGTAAAGGATTTCACCAAATAGTGTACTTTCTCAATGCTAGTCACATAAGGTATGCTCTTACAAAAAATCCCACTATCTATGTTTCTCTCATCAAACAGTTTTGGGAAACTACTACTGCCAGAACACTTGATAATGAATAAGTTGAATTAACTGCTATAATAGATGGCAAAGTTAAGATTGTTACTGAGGCATCCGTTAGAAGGCATCTCTAATTAGCAGATTCTGGTAGTATTGGTTCTTTTCCAACTACTAAAATCTTTAAACAACTTTCCTTAATGGGGTATGTGTCAACTTCTGACGAATTGACCTTTCAAAAAGGACACTTTTCCTCTCAATGAAGATTTCTCATTCATACCATTCTACATTGTATAAGTTCTAAGAAAATCTCTTGGGAACAATTCAGTAGCAATATAGCAATTGCTATTATTTGCTTGGCCACTAATAGGAAAATTAATTTTTCTAAACTGATTTTTAATGGTATGGTGAAAAACTTAGATAGTAAACACAAATTCTTAATGTATCCAAGATTTATTCAAGTGTTTTTAAACAAGCACAAGAGGCTGCTTCAACCTCACATAAGACTTTATATTGCTCCTACCCATACTCAAAAACTTTTTAGCAATATGAAGAGGGCTTCTAAGGGTTATACTAAGGAAAACATTCCATTTTTTCCTGCAATGATTGTGTTGTTCAGGGTGAAGGATTAACACACCCAGTTGAGTCCCATCACACACCCACTAGTGCTTTATCAACCTCACAACTACCAATTTCACCAACCTCTAAGAGAACAAACAGACAGGAATCTGTGGTTCCCCAGCCTAGATCTCCTCATTAGTCCCCTATAGTAGATGAGGCTGCTTCTACAGGTGTGGATGTCAGATATAGAGGGGCTACCATTACTGTCACTGGCTTAGAAGCAGGACAGGGCAGTGGTAACATTGATAAGACCCATACCATGCCCCATGATTCACCTCTCCCAAGAGTTAACACACTTGGAAGTGATGAGGGCAGTATGACACTACAAGAATTAATGGTTTTCTATACAACATTATCAAAGAAGGTGGAGAGCTTAGAGACAAACTTGAAGAAGACCAAGCTTATATATGGTTCTGCTTATACTAAGCTTAGCAAGAAGGTAAAGAAGTTGGAGAACAAAGTTATGTCAAACCAAGCTAGAAGAAGGACCAAAACTATTGTTTTTGATGATGAAGAAGATTTAGAGGATCCTTCTAAACAAGGAAGGATGATAGCTGAAATTGATCAAGATCCTACCATCTCATTGGTACAACATGATGCAGAGATTCAGGGGAGGCATGAGCATGATATGGAATTTGACTTTGATCTTGATATTGCTAAGGATGTTAGTACTGCTAAGCCAGTTTCTACTTCTGGTGTAGTAGTTACTACTGCTAGTGTAGCTTGCCAGTCTTACAAGAAGGGTTTCTACTACTGATGACATTACTATGGCTGAGACACTAGTGTATATTAGGAAGAGTGTAGCCAAAGACAAAGGTATAGGTAAAATGGATGAATATGAGCCAGTACAGACCAAGACAAAGTTGCAGCAAGAATAAAAAAGACTTGGTTTTGAAGCAGCTGTTAGACTACAAGCTAAACTTAAGGAAGAAGAGAGGCAGAGAATTGCCAGGGCATATAAAGCAGCTAGCTCTTTTAATGTTAAAGAAAGGGAAGACATACAAGCTAGAGTTGAAGCTGATAAAGAGTTAGCACAGAGGTTACAAGCAGAGGAAAGAGAAATATACATTGAAGCTGAACAAGCAAGAATGCTTGTAGAGCTTATCAAGAAAGAACGCTTATAGAGCTTATCAATAAGATAAAAAGGGTATTTTGTTATACAAAGAGCTGAAGAAAGGAGAAATAAGCCACCCATACAGGCTCAACAGAGGACCTATATGTCTAATTACATCAAGCACATGGGAAGTCATACACTATAGCAGTTGAGAGGTTATTCTTTTAATGAGATCAAGACTTTGTTTGATACAACAATAAGGAGAGTAAACACTTTTTTTCCAATAGAAAGTGAAGTTGATAGAGCAGTTCTTGAGTTAGCAGCTGGAAGTTCAAAAAGAGATGCAGAAGAAGAACTTGATCAAGAAAGTTCTAAGAGGCAAAAGACTGCTAAAAGCTCAGAATTAGCTAAAGAACCAAAAGATAAAGAAGAAGAACTGTCACAAGAAGAGCTACAACAAATAATGATAATAGTTCCAGAGCAAGGGATGAATGTTAAAGCTTTACAAACTAAGTATCTAATAATTGACTGGGAGATTTACACTGAAGGCACTAGGAAGTACTGGAAGATCATCAGAGTTAGAAATCATACTGAGGTACATCAATTCTTTAATGATATGCTGAAAGCCTTAGACAGGGATGACTTAGTGATGTTGTGGAGTCTGTTTAAAGAGAACTTCAAATCAATAAAACCAACAAATGACAAAGAAAGAGAGATATGGGTTGAGTTGAAAAGACTGTTTAAACCAGATACTGATGATGAGTTATGAAAGCTTTAAAAGCATATTAATGATTTAACTTGGAGGCTATATGATTCATGTAGAGTGCATCATGTGTCTACAGAGAAGGGAATAGACATCTACATACTGGTAGAGAAGGAGTATCCATTATCAAAGGGAACTCTTACATTGATGCTGGTAGGAAGTACTGGAAGATCATCAGAGTTAGAAATCATACTGAGGTACATCAATTCTTTGATGATATGCTGAAAGCCTTAGACAGGGATGACTTGGTGATGCTGTGGAGTCTGTTTAAAGAGAACTTCTTAGGAAGATATTCATGCAGGCTGAAAGACCAAGAAGATGAAGTGTTTGGAAGAATCCTCTCAGAGAACAATGTTTAATTCAAGAAACTTGATGATTTAGAGGTAAATCACAAGTTTAGGGGAGGATTCTTGGGAATTAAAAGTCTTCATACTTAGTACTGCGAAGCCAAGAGTTAGTACTGCTCAAGTTACAACTGCCAATACAAACCAGTTAGTACTGCTAAAGTAAGTTTGTAATGCCAGTACTAACTTAAGACTATTGAATGAAGATTAAGACTGCTAAAGAGATAAAGACATGTCAAGTGATTTGTATTGACTTATTCAGTGTATATCTTATTAAGTTAAAAGATTTGCAGTTATCTATTAGAATTATAAAAGATTTATAGTTATCTTGTAAAGGACTCTTTGGTGTATAAAAAGAGATCCTAGGTTATGGTTATATACATACATTCATATGTTTTTGATATATAGCTTCAAGGTTGTAAACCCTAGTACTACACAGAGTACTCGTATTATTGATAATAATAATATTAGGACTTTTCAGTAATATCATTGTTTATACAGTTTACTATTTCACTAATATTCTTCTAAGTATTAAAGAGTAGATTTTGCATACTCTTTAGTATTCATAAAGTTTCTACCATAGTTGTTTTGGATTTATCCAAAGTAACTTAACCTTTACAAGCTAAGGAATCGATATTAAGTTGGGATCAACACATTCTTTTCTCACCATCAATGATGAGATCAGGATTGCAATTCTTGAGTGCCCAGTATGCGCGGTGTTCGATTTCAAATGGTAGATGGCAGTTTTTTTCCATATATTAGTTTGTAGGGTGTGGTACTGGTAGGTGTTTTGTAGGCAGTACCAAAAGCCCACAGAGCGTCATCAAGTTTTCTTGACCAAATAGTAGGATTGTCTTTAAAGGTTTTTTCAAGAATTCTTTTAAGGGCTTTGTTTGTGTTTTCAACTTGACCACTTGTTTAAGGGTGGTATGATGTAGAGAAACGGTGACTAACTTCATATCTCTTTATGGTTTTTTCCATCATTTTGTTACAGATTAAGTACCTCAGTATAATAGTTTTGGGCATTCCAAAATGGTATAATAGTTTCTTCAAGAAAGTAATAACTACTCGAGCATCATTGGTTGATAAATCTTGAGTTTTGACCCATTTAGATACGTAATCAACAACGACAAGAATGTATTCAAACTTATATAATTTTGGGAATGGTCCCATAAAGTCAATACCCCATACATCAAAAATTTTACATACTTGAATGTTGGTTAAGGACATCTCATTACATTTTGATATATCTCCGATCTTTTGGCATGCTTCGCAAAGGCGAACTAGAGTATGAGCTTCTTTTATAATTGTTGGCCAAAAAAATCCTGAATCTAGGACCTTTTTAGCGGTTACGTTTGGTCTATAATATCCACCAGTAGGTCCGTGGTGACATTGATCTAAAATTGTATGAATTTCTGGTCTATAGACACATCGTCTAATCATACCGTCAGAACATACTTTGAAAAGATAAGGTTCCTCCCAAAAGTAGCATTTGAGGTCAAAGAAGAATTTTTTCTTTTATTGGTACGTCATCCCTTTTGGTATAATATCACCCACCAAATAGTTTGCAAAGTCTATGAACCATAGTTTATCTCTGGTGCTAATTTTTGTAAGGGTTTCTCGAGGAAAGTTATCGTCAACTTCACTGTCATCACTTGTCTCGTTATTGTCAATCTAAGATAAGTGGTCGGCAGCAACATTTATAGTACCTATTTTATCTTTGATTTCTATATCGAATTCTTGTAGGAGTAGAATCCATCGAATAAGATGAAGTTTTCCGTCTTGTTTTTTAAACAGATGTTTAAGAGCTGAGTGATCAGTATGAACAATAGTTTTTGATAGTATATGATGGGATCAAAATTTATCAAATGCAAAAACTACAGCCATAAGTTCTTTCTCGATTATGGTGTATTTTTGTTGCGCTGGGTTAAGAGTTTTGCTTGCGAAATAGACTGGGTGAAAGTTTTTACCATCTTTTTGACCTAAGACAGCTCCAACTGCGAAATCACTTGCATCACACATAAGTTCAAACGGAAGATTCCAGTTTGGGCTTACGATCATAGGAACACATATGAGTTTTTATTTTAATAATTTAAATGCTTTTTGACATTCATCATCGAATTCAAACGGAGTATCTTTTTCAAGCAGCTTAGTTAGAGGTCAGGCAATTTTCGAGAAATCTTTTATGAATCGTATGTAAAAATCGGCATGTCCAAGAAAGCTTCTAATACCTTTGATATTTATAGGGGTGGAAGTTTTGAGATTACGTCGATCTTTGCCTTGTCGACTTCAAGTCCTGTGCCAGACACCTTGTGTCCAAGCACAATTCCTTCTTTGACCATGAAGTGACATTTTTCCCAATTAAGGACAAGAAGAGCATCTTTACAACGCTGGAGCAATTTATCGAGGTTGTTTAGGAATTTATCAAAAGAGTTTCCAAAGACAGAGAAGTCGTCCATGAATACTTTGACCGATTCTTCGATCAGGTCATGAAAGATTGCCAGCATGCATCTTTAAAAAGTAGCTGGGGCATTACATAATCCGAAAGGCATTCGCCTATAAGCGTATGTTCTGAAGGGACAAGTGAATGTTGTCTTCCCTTGGTCCATGGGATCGATAGGAATTTGGAAATATCTACAAAAACCATCGAGGAAACAAAAATATTTATTTCCTGCGAGTCTTTCCAACATTTAATCCATAAACGGCAATGCAAAATGTTCTTTAGCGGTTGCTTCATTGAGTTTATGATAATCAATGCATACTCGCCAACCCGTAACAGTTCTTGTTAGGACAAGTTTAACATTTTCATTTGTGACTACTATAATACCGCCCTTTTTTGGTATACAGTGAATAGGACTAACCCAAGGACTATTGGCAATTGGATAAATAATATCGGTATCCAAGAGTTTCACGATTTATTTCTTAACAACTTCTTGCATGTTTGGATTTAACCTTCTCTATTTTTGGACAACTGGCCTCTTGCCATCCAGAAGTTGTATCTTGTATTTATAGAATGATGGGCAGATACCACGAATGTCTGTTGTTTTCCAAGAAAATGCTTCTTTATGTTTTTTAAGGATAGACACAAGTTTGCTTTTGTTTTGAGCAGAGAGTTGAGATGATATGATCACAGGAAGAAAAGAGGGCTCTTCCAAAAATACATATTCCAAATTATCAGGAAGAGGTTTGAGTTCTAGATTCGTAGGAGGTTCTTCGAGAGATTTCTTAATTTTATAATCTGTGTTGATGGTGATTTTCTCAAATTTCGGTTCTTCTTCATCGGACTCATAGTCATAGTTTTCATTTGCAGCCATTTCTATGAATTTATCGAATTCAGAAAAGATTTCTTCTTTGAGAACGGTTCCTTCGATGGAGCAGAGGATCTTGCTTCCTTCGTCTAGAAGAGTGTCGAAATCTTCTTCCAAAATTTCATCGATAACATCAATACTGAAACATGTATCATCGTTTGAATAAGAGTGTTTAATGGCAGAGTCGATATTAAAGATCATTCGTTTAGTCTCAACTCCAAGATTGAGTTGTTTGTGTTTAACTCGAATCACTGCATCAGCAGTGTGAAGAAAGGGTCGTCCCAAGATGAGAGGAACTTTGCTATCTTCTTCCATTTCAAAAATAACAAAATCAGCAGGGAAGGTGAATTTACCAACTTTGACGAGCATATTTTTAGCTATCCCAACAGGGTATTGGAATGATCTGTCGGCTAATCTTACGCTCATTTTGGTAGGTTTAAGAGTTTCAGAGATAGTTTTGCGTATAAGGAATATGGCATAAGGTTAATGCTGGCATCAACGTCGGCTAAGGAATTGTAGGAAAAAGTTTTGTTGAAGTTGCACAGAATAAGAAAACTTCCAGGGTCTCCGAGTTTGTGTGGAACTTTATTTTAGAACATTGCTGAACTTTTATCGCTCAAGAAAGCGGCTGAAATTTGTTCGATCTTATGTTTGTTGCTTATGAGTTTTTTGAGAAATTTGCCATAGTTAGGCATTCAGGCTAAGACGTCGACAAGAGGTACGTTGATTCGGACGGCTCGGATCATGTCAAGGAATTTTCTGTATTACGCTTCCATTTTCTCTTTCCTTAGGCGTTGAGGATATGGGATTTTTGGTTTGTAAGGTTTTGGTATTGGAGTTTCTTTTACTGGTGTTGATTTAGGTTTGGGTTAAGGTATAGGTTGATCATCTTCATCATTGTTATCGAAGTTGATGCGAATTTCAGAATTATTTTGTTCATTTGGGTTATCTAGTAGGTCATAGGATTTTCCACTTCGTGTAAATACGAAATTTACATGTTCGTTTCGAGCTTGCGGTGGTTGGTAAGGTTTAGATAAAGTACCTTTTAGGTTAGGTTGAGTATTACTAGGAAGAGATCCAGAAGGTAGACTAGATTACTTGTCAGCGAGTCTGTCGAACTTAGCTTCGAGATTTTGAATCGAGGCTTGCTAGTTTTTGGCTATTGTTTCGAGTTGAGTTTTGAGGTCCATGAATGTATCTTTGACAAAAGCGTTGGTTGATTGCTGAGATTTCATGAAATCGTTGAATTGTCTTTGAAGATCATAGGGTTTATCATCGGTGTTGGATCGGTAGTTGTCTCGATTGTAATCATTCTGTTCGCTTGAACGCCAATTATCGCGATTTGAATCTCGGTCGCGGTAATCATTGTAAAAACGAGTCTTACGGAAAGTTTGCATGAATTTAGCCTCTTCTTCACGAGACATGGGAATGTCATCTTCGTCAAGATTTGATTTTTTTGAACGAGATTGAAAATATTTATACTGAGCATCCATTTTAATGTTCATGGCATCCATTCGGGCCATAATTTTGTTAGTGTCATAATTACTGCTACCTTCAGCGGCGAAAGCAACGGTTTTCTTAAGAGATGATTTGGTTTTTTGGTTTTTAGCCTAGTCGAGCTTGAGTAAGACTTTGTCTTCGAGAAGCTGATAAGCTTGATTTGGTGTTTTATAGAGAAAAATACCACTAGCTGCAGCATTTAGAACTTTTTGGGTTATTTTGTTAAGACCATGGTAAAATATTTTGATAATGTTGCCTTTGGACAAGTTGTGACCATGGCAGTTTCTGAGCATTTCCTTCATACGAAGCCAAGCATCGGTTAGAGATTCGTTTTCATGTTGAGAAAAAGCTCGGATTTCTTTGAGGAGTCGATCGAAAAGAGCTAGGGAAAGAATCGGCTAATGAAAGCGGTTCGAAGTTCATCCCACATTTTGATAGTTCTTTCGTTGAATTCATCCAGCCATGTTTTTTCTTCTTCAGTGAGTGATAGGGGAAACATCATTAGGCGGACAACTTCATTCTCGGTGTCTCTATATTTAAAAATATCACATATTTCGAGGAATTCGTGAATGTGTTTGTGAGGATCGGTTTTGGTTCTACCATCAAATTAGTTTCCCTTGATGAGAGTCAAGTGGTTACCTTTAATGGCTAATTCATTTGCGGTTTCAGGAATGGTGATTGTGAAACCGGGAGTCAGAGCGACAACACGGTCAGCAGCCTACATGGGTTCATCATCCATTGGATTATAGTTTTAAAGGGTATCAAGGAAGTGACGGAAGTAATTGATGTCTAGAATTGGCGGATAGACAACTCTCGAGTATTGAGGTGGGATGTTTCTTTGTTCGAATGGAACTCTTCTGTTTCGTTGACAAAGTCTTCGACTCAGAATTCGTTCAGGTTCAGCTAAATGTTCGACTAGTTCAGAATTGGAAGCACGTGTATGCATCCAAGGAAAATAAACCTTTTGGGTTTGGGTTCAGTTTGCTAGAAAACTGTACGGCGATTTTTGAAAAAAGGGGGAGTTAAAATAATTTTCCAGAGTTGACTACAAAACATCTTAAAAATCCCCGACAACGGCGCCAAAAACTTTGATGTGTTTCAAAAGCTTTAAATTTATAAGACTAGCACTACCAGTTATTAGATGGAAACACACGAGTAAAAGTATAACCCACGTATGTAATATAATCTTTTTTAGGTAAGACCAGGTCGTCCACAGGGATTTGAGTAGTGTTCAAATAATCAGAAAGAAAATAGACTTTAACAATTTTGAAAATAACTTTTGTTTTACCAAGTGATAATAAAGGTGACTACTCAGATAGTTGAAAATAATTTATAAGTAGTGGTAATGATTAAGACCTCAAAGATGGAACCTTAACTTATAAAAAGAATTTCTCATCAGAAAATATTTTCACAAATTAACTTAAGACTTATACTTAGTTGGCCAGACCAAATGTGTCACCCAAATGATCCAGTTACTATTATATCAAAGCTTATTTTGTTTATCAATTTACGTAAGTGGATTTCTCGACACAGATGATAAAGACCATAGACAAATCTTTAAAACCATATAGATCATAAAGGGTCTTTCGACCTATAATGATATGATTATAAAATATAAGTTGATAAGCAAAACTGACAAGATAAGACATAATAGGGTTGCAACATAAGCTTGAGATTAATGAGATCACGATCATACCAAACACTTATTCATTGTCATAACTTCACCTAGTAGTCATGAGAGAATTAGCCTCTCATAGATATAAAGTTCATAACATAGGATGATTCAATATGAACTTTCGTAATTTCAATAAACTAAGATGATGTTCTTCTTTGTTCTTGGTTGTTTGATCATGAATCTTCAAAAGGTATGGTGTTTATGGTGTTTTATGGCTTAGGAAAAGGTTAGGAAGGTTTAGGACTTCATAAGGGAAAAGGGATTGTTTGTGGGATGAGAGAAGTGTGTAAGAATGAGTGTGTTGTGGTGAGAATTCGCCCACTATTTATAGGCTGAATTTAGGTAAAAGTGCGGCGCATAATTTTGTAAGTGCGGTGCACTTGAAGTGTTAATGCGATAGTATTTATTGTCTTCATTTATTTTTCATAGCCAGATGGGAAGTGCAGCGCATGATTTTGTAAGTGCAGCGTACTTGGGGTGTTAATGCACTATTTTGACCAGGCTTTTAATTCTTTTGACTTTGGGGATAAGTGTGGCGCACAACGGGTAAGTGCGGAGCACATTTGCACTTTTTAGCTTGAGACTTTAGCTTTTTGTATCTTGCTTCCCGAAGTGTATAAGTACTTGATTTTTTATTTATTTGAGCTCGGGATGTCTTCAAGTGAACCTTTAAGTATTTCATGCTATTAAGTATTGAAAGTTCACGAGAAATGATAAAATATATATAAATAACGCCACCGAAAACATGTATAATTTAGGCGTTATCAAACACCCATTTTCCACCTATGGACTTCCTACCCTTAGGCATATCAGTAATTTCCTAAGTATCATTATCATATAATGCTTTCATTTCCTTATTCATTGCATCAATTGAGTGTTGCTCCTTACAAGCTTGCCAATAGGTTTTTGGTTCAAAAGCTTTATTTAATTCAGTGGTAAAACAAAAAATTTCAGAAGTAAGGTTTAAATACCCTACATATTTTTCAAGTCTATATTTAACTTTTGAATCAACAACATATTCATTATATTTATTTGGAAAGACAGAAGTTCTTTTAGACCTTCTCAAAGGCTGATCATTAATATTTTGAGTATGTTTTGTGGTTGGAATATCAGAATCACCATCCTCAGATAATGTAGTTTCATGATCAAAAGTTACAGCCATCTCATTCTCACTAGCAAAACCATTAGAACCTTAAGGGTGCCCCAAATCACCCTCAAACTAGTCAATTGTTGGACTGCTAGGCTGAGAAGAGTTGCTACCATCATTCTGATCCCGAACCTTAGTATTTGTGTCATCATATGATGTGTCAGGACCCTTATGAACAATTTCATTAAAGAAACTAACATGATCCAAGTCATGACTAACTTTATCCACAGAACTGTGTTTAATCTTGAAAGGAAACATATTTTCAAAAAACTTAACAACCTTTGAAAACACAAACTGTTTTCTTTCAATACTAAACAACTTATACCATTTCTTAAAAGAAGTGTATCCAACAAAAACACATTTCTCAGCTCTACTTCTAAACTTATCATGATTATTATAAATAGTAGCAAAACAATGACACCCAAAAACTCTTAACTATTTTAAAGATAGTTTTTTTATTAAAAACATGTTGATAAGGAGATTTTCCTTTCAGCACTGAACTGGGAAACCTGTTAATTAGATAACAAGCAGTAAGAATACACTCAGACCTCAAGTTAAGAGGAATTCTCCCTGAAACAGAAGGGATCTGGCAACATTAAGCAGATGCCTATGTTTTCTCTCTACAATCCCATTCTGTTGAGGAGTGTAAGAACAAGATGTTTGATGTATTATGCCGTTGTTTTCACAAAAAACATTGAACTTGTGATTAACAAATTCAGTCCCATTGTCACTTCTAAAAATCTTTATAGCTTGATTAAATTGATTTTTAATCAAATTGTAAAAGACACATATATAATCAAACACTTCTTCTTTAGTTTTAAGCAGATAGACCCAAACAACCATGGTGAAGTCATCAACAATGGTCAAAAAATACCTATGACCTTCCTTACTAACAACCCTGTAAGGCCCCCAAAGGTCAAGATGCACAAGCTCACCAAGAATAGTAGACTTGTGCTCACTCAATGGAAAGGGTTCTCTAGTTTGTTTAGCCTTTTGAGTTTTGACAAATATCATAAGGTATATTTTCAGTATTATTATTTTCAAAAAACAAATCATTTCTTAAAACAGTTAAGACTTGATCAGAGGGATGACCAAGTCTCTTATGCTAATTGAGTTTGGTATTATTAGAAGAAGCAACACTATTTTTAAACAGATTACCTTCCATACTAGCAAAATAATACATGTTAGGATTATGAAAAAGACTCGGTCACCCCCCGTATATTGTTTAGTATAGCAAAGCTCGTAGTTAGAAAGTAAGCGTATGACTTTCGGTATTAGGCCAGGTCTTTTACCCAAGTGTTAAGCCCATACCCAAGCCATAGAGCTCACAAACATATGTATACAAACCCCTTTCCAGCCATGGGAAGGGGTTGGTTGTTCATTTTATCATAAAGCTTTCATTTGGTTTTTCTCTCACTAGAAATACTTCACTTTCTCTCTCTAGATAATTTGCCAACCCAATCATTCTTGCTTGTGTTATGATATCCAATATCCTACAATTGGTATCAGAGCACATGGGATGATTAGCTAGATTGTGTGTGCGTTTCCTTGGTTAGTTTAGATCAAAAGTTTGGTTTTTGAAGGTTTATGGTCTTATTTTTGTCACTCTTTGATTTTCATGTTTGTGATGTTAAAGTTAGTGTTTTTGTAGTTGTTATAACCTTCTAGGACCAAGTTGTGCAAAAGAAACCAAGCAAAAACGTTCAAAAGGGTGATTTTTAGGTGTTTTTAGGTGAAATAGTTCGTATGTTCTTCATTGCGTTTTGACCTCTCTGAGACATTCTTCGTTGCGTTTTGACAGAAGAAAGTACATTGCGTTTTGTCGTTTTGTATAGTACAATTGTACTGCGTTTTGTCTTATTAGAGGTTGCGTTTTGGTCGTTGCGTTTTGACCTGGAAGTTGCGTTTTGGTTCATTGCGTTTTGACTGCAGGTTGCGTTTTGAAGACAAGTGTTGCGTTTTGACTAAGGGATACTCTGCCCAATTTTTTATTTGGTTGCGTTTTGACCAAATCTCAAGGTTGCGTTTTGATCAAATCTTAGGCTGCGTTTTGGCTCATTTTCTTCACTGCGTTTTGACAAGACAAGGTTGCGTTTTGATGGAAACTACACTGCGTTTTGACTAGACTTCACTGCGTTTTGCCTAAGTTTCATTATCATCATTAAGTTAACTTATTTCAACCAAGCCAAATCTCAATCATACAACATATCACCTAATCCAACAAACAATCATCACTTTTAACATACAATCACTAATCATTGATCGATCAACTTAATCATATCACAAGTAATCACTATGGCTAATCTTTCAGAGGACATCCAATGTGCCGGTTCCGATACCCGACCACCTATGCTTGATAAGACTGACTTTGCGTCATGGCAACAACGTATTCGATTGTACTGTCGGGGTAAGGAGAATGGGGTAAACATTTTAAAGTCAATTGATGAAGGACCATTTCAGATGGGGACCACGCGAGTAATTGTTGCTGAAGGAACTGAAGGTTCACTCAATCTAGGTCCTGAACGACCTCGAGTCTATTCGGATCTGTCACAGGATGAGAAGGATAGGTACAATGCAGACATTCGGGCAACAAACATCATACTTCAAGGTTTACCAAAAGATATCTATTCACTTATTAATCATTACACTGATGCAAAGGACATATGGGACAATGTGAAGATGCTTTTGGAAGGATCAGAATTAACAAAGGAAGACCGTGAATCACAACTGTATGATGACTTTGAACACTTTCATCAGAACAAAGGCGAAACCATTCACGACTACTATGTCAGGTTTGCCAAGCTCATTAATGACATGCGGAACATCAAGATGACAATGTCAAAAATACAGTTGAACTCAAAGTTTGTGAATAACATGCTGCCTGAATTGGGTAGATCTGTTACTGACAACCTAATAGAAAACCTAACCAACACACTTGCCTTACTCCCCCAGTCATATAAAACCTTTCTTCCTCAAACAAACAATCAACTCAGAACCTCATCAAACCCAAGGAATCAGGCTACGGTATAGTACAAGACGGCATGGTTGTTGTTCAGAATGTTCAGGGTCGACAGAACAGAGGACAGGGTAATAATGCACGGGGTGCAACAGGTGCAGTTGGTTATGGGGGAGCATAGAACATAGTGGGGAATGCTAATCCAGGTCAAGCTAGGCAGGTTAAGTGCTACAACTGCAACGGGGTAGGCCACATAGCTCAACCAAGCGTAGACTTAGCTCTCAATGTGGATAATATGTTTCAAGCTGATGACTGTGATGCGTATGATTCTGATGTTGATGAGGCTCCTACGATACAAACTATGTTCATAGCTAATCTATCATCCGCGGATCTAATTTGTAATGAAGCCGGTCCGTCTTATGATTCGGACGTCTTATCTGAGGTACATGACCATGATCACTATCAAGATGCTGT
>BQNB010019024.1:0-63631 GCA_026074375.1 Tanacetum coccineum
TTCTATGGAATTTTCTTGCATTAGGGGTATTTTGGTAATTTTACACTTGTTGAGATTTTTAGGTTTTACAAAATAAGTACACGCCTCGAGAAAGCCTACTTCAATCCCAAATAAATAACATCGTAGAAAAACTCAAACTCATTTAAAACTCAATAATAGCCATTAAGAGTGAAGGTGAATTTTTGATAAGGATCGTTTTAGCATTAAGTGTTGTGTTTGCTTTGGTGTTGTAGAAGGTGATTAAGATTGGTTCTTGACGAAAACAGGTGTATAAATCGACTGAAAAATTCAGTGTATAAATCTCTTGAGAAATTGCAGTGTATAAATCGCCTGAAAAATTGCAGCGTATAAATCGCCTGAAGGAGAGACGTATAAATCGCCTAAGGAAACACGTATAAATCGCCTGAAGAAGGATGTATAAATCGCCTGATGTATAAATCGCCTGATGTATAAATCGCTTGATGTATAAATCCCCTGATGTCAAGTGTATAAATCGCCTCCTTCATCGTATGTTTCGCCTCCTTCAAAAAATCTGAAAACCAACTTTTAAATCACCTAAAAACACCCTTGTGAGCGTTTTTTCTTGATTTATTTTGCTAAAGTAAGTATGTTTAGGCTATATCTACCATAAAAACACAAACTTTAGGGTTTTTAAAACCAAAAAAATTTCCAATTTTTTTTCGTGTATAAAAGTAAAAAAAACCATAAAAGAAATCAAACCACAACCAAGAAATGTTTGGATACATGTACGAATAAGCTAGAAATATAAGAAATAAGAAAGTTTCAAGCTTTTGTACAAAACAAGCAACATCCAAACAACACTCGTGGCTTTTTGCTTAATAATAAGCCACGAAATAAGCTTATAAAAGTCATGGAACACCATTAAGCAAACTGAACAAGTTACCAATAATTCAATCAAGATAACGGATCTAATTATCATATTCAAACAAAGATCAAAGGAATCATGAATGCGAATATCAAATCAAACAGAATATCAACGAATATCAATGAGTCATGAGTATGGATAGCAAATCAGACAGAATATCAAACGAATCAAAGTAGCTAAAACAAATGAGAATCAAGTCATGAGGTGTCCTTACTAAAAGGACGGAATATCTGTACGAATAAGAAATGCAAACGAAAGAGCCAACAAAGCGACCAAATGAACAAAGAAGAAAATAATATGTATCGTGAGTGAAAGATAGAATATCCGTACGAATAATTGAAGCTTAAAAAGAGAGTAGATATATCCGTACGAATAGTCAACGCAAACGGAAGAACCGTTAATCATAACAACAGTAAAGAGAAGAGGTAAAGAATATCCGTACCTTGGCCAGCCAAACCCAACGCTTAACCAAACTCTGAACTTATTTCCCGTCGAATGATCTACATAAGTTACCCACTACTAATTAATAATGATTGAACTAATTATTATTTTTACCTTTAATGTACTCGAACATCACATATTTGTGGTTAATAGTTCTTTCAATACTCAAATATTAATCTCAAAAACTCAAACTGAGTTACGTTTCCTTTACCTTTGTTTCGCTCAATTCATCATATACTTAGACACCCTTTCAATAAAAAGCTACTGTTTGTCAGATCGTATCATCTTTTTTTTCCAACTAACATGTATATTATTTTTATAAAGACATTTCCATGTAAAGGTTTAAACTTGTGAATATAATTAGTTTGAGCCACACCAACACAACTCTTCTTCTTGTTGGTTGACGTACAGAACCAACAACCAAAATACATGTTTCATAAGTAGTTGACACAGATCGCTTAACTCTCGATTAAAAGATGGACCAAGAATGTACCTGTAGGCTAAACAAAGATCGATCAAATCTGGAAACCCGAACACATATACGTACACAAGATTTAGAGAAACACAACCGAACCCGACCCAAACATACACGATCACGCAACGCGCCAATCGCGAACCAAAACCTCCAATGAACACGAACGATATAACAAACCAAACAAACACCGAACTCAGACAATTCTGATGTGGACCGCAACCGCCCTCCGATCTCATAACATGGATTCAACAATATTTATTATCAGTTCAATCATAAAGAATTTTACAAGATTATTACACATGTTTTCCTTTTACAATTCTATGATTTTATGCAAAACTTATGTGTAATCATGGTGACACAGAGATTGAATTCAAAAGAACATGGAATACCTTAGAGAATCAAGAATTAAGTGGATCACAAGAACAAGAACACCAAAGAATTAAAGCCAAGAATCACACCAAAAACACCAAGGCTTGAATAACTCTACCCGAATCACCAATTTCTACACCACCTTCTTCTTCTTGCAAATTCTATAGATGAATACAAGTTTTAGAGTAAAATTTTTAAGAGAGAATGGTGAGGGAGAGGGGATTAGAGCCCCGGCCTTATAAGAGAGGAAGGGGAAAAAAAATTTCTTATTCTTTTAGAAGATTTCAAAAGATTTGCTCTAATCCTTTTACACTTAATACTTAAAATAGGTCGTGTAAAAAAAATAAAGATATCATATTACTAACAAGGAGGGGCCGGCCATATCTTCTTAAAAAAAAAAAAATATATATTTTTTTTTATTAAATACCTTATGTTATCTCTACTACATATAAAGGAAATTTGTAAAATGTTGAAAAACCTATATTTTAGGAAATGTTGAAAGTTGAAACTATCTCTGGTAATGTTGAAAGCTTTGCACCATACACCAACCGAATCACATCTCTACATATATGTTTGAAATGTTGAAAAAGTTGAATTGTTGAAAAGTTGAATCTATGTTAGGCAATATTGAAAAGTTAAATCGATATGCTGTCAAAACCGAATAACTCATAACTCATTAGTGAATGTATATATGCTAAGTTTTGAATGTTGAAAACTTAATCTTGAATTTTCAACATTTGTCTTAATGTTGAAACTTGAAAGTAATTTCGGAAATGTTGAATCTAATCTCGGAAATGTTAATCTTGAAACCTTGAAACTTGAAAACCTATTTTGGGAAACTTAATTTTGTTTTTGGAATGTTTGAGGATTGAAACTATTCTGGATGATTGAACACATATCTAAGGAATGTATTTAAGGGACGGGCTGGCAATGGTGCAATGACAATCAATACATGACTGGCAAAGGTGCAATTTAAAGTTATGCATCGATAGTGAATCAGTCCAATATATTGCTGGAAACCCCATACATACAACGCACAATAAGAAACATTTTTTCTATCCTAAAAAACCTAATACACAAACTGCTGCCACCATGATCTTATCGCCACCGTCATCTGCCGAATTCGCCACCATCTCTTGTTGGTTTAGGTGGTTTCAGGTAGTTTTGGATTGTGTTATTGGTTGTTGGTCTGGGTGGCGTTTGTAGTTGATGGTTTCGGCTGCCTATCACCATCTTGCGGTTACTCTATCATCGTATCGCGGAGGTTTTTGGGTATACATCGTTCGATATGCGTGCAGAAAAATGTTTATAAGGTTTGTTCTTTTTTTGGCCTATTTTTGAATCTTTTGAAATTTGTTAAAATCCAATTAAATTGAAAAGGGATACCTGTTTGCAAAAATATAATTTCTTCATGAAGAATCAAGACATGCGGTTGTATGAAATGCACTATTTCTTCCCGAAGAACCAAGACATGTGGTTGTAACAAAATATGTGAAAGTTAAATAGGATTACTGCCTTAGAAAGATCATTCTTCGAGTAACAACAGAGAAGTTCTATGATATTGAAGTAAAGGACTCTCATTAATCCGACCTTAAACCCTTTCTTAACGTTCGATTTTGTTTCTTTTCTTTAAATTTATGCCGACGCACACACAACATTGATCTGGATACAAGGCTACTGTCAATTTTTACTTCGTTCTTTTTTTTCTTTGTTGGTCCTAATATTCTGTTGTATCACAACTATATTGGTATCGATCGGCTTGGGGGGCTGTTACTCTCGGCTTATGTAGCCGACTTATGATTAACTGATTATTTACATTTGGGCTTATTTTTTTGGAAGCTCACTTTTTTGCATATTTCGAGACTTTTTGGCTAAGCTAAGTTTCAATTATACATTGGTAAGTCAATGTTGTTAAACAATATGGTTCCATTCAAGGCACTATGTTTAAATCAATTTTGTTAGTATGCTAGTAAAGTGTATTTATGTTACGTTTTCATTATCTATAAAGGATATATAAAAAGGGTGTTGTAGAACATACCATAATCAATTTTTTATGCTGGAAGGTACTTTATATCTGAATTCAAGTAAGCCAGATTGATGTGTACTTTACCTTCCACCAAAAGGGTGTTGCTTAACTTTAGCTCCCAATTTCACATTGTTTTGCGCTTCATATGTCACCTTGCAAATGACAAAGCAACACCTTTTAGTTCCCAAATGCACATTGTTTATTGTGTTTCGATAGGTGTAACCCTTTGGCAAATGACCAAAAGGCATTCTCATCTTTATAGTTTGGTAGTAAAATTGCAATTGATATAAGGTTTATTGGTAACGCAAACTGAAGCACCAGCTTGGTTATTATATAACAAGTAGAGGGAGTTTTTATTACGTTATTGGACCGACTTTCGCGTGTAGCATCAGCCAACGCTTTTTTTTCGTATAGGGCAAGTGTTTGTTGAGTTTGCAAAGCGTGATAAAACATGGAGTTTTGTATGTAGTTTCAGCACAACCCTTTGACACTCACCCTACCTATTCTTCCGCCTTAAACAAGACTATTCAGCATCGAATACAATTATGGTTTTTACTCTTTTTAAATTTCAGGAAAGGGGGGGGGTATAATTAAAATATAAGAATACATCATGTATTTTTGTCTCACTAGACTTATCATAAGTTGGCAATTTAAAGATGAAAGCGCTTTGCATGCTTTTGGTAAGAGGCATATCACATTTTTGTGTGCAGAGTTTGTGATAAATAAAAGTACTGATAAACTCATGTCTTAATTTTTTTACAGGCAAGCAAACGGCACATTCTTTTGCACTATTTGAGGTTGTAACAGTTGCAATATTGCGCTTTCAATATGATGCTTTGCTGATGTTGATGGTTGACTGGGATTGACACTTTCAAATAGAGAATACAGTAGTTAGTGTAGTTAGATCTCTCACGAGCTGTTAATGCATTTGTAATCGGAGCTACGGGTGGCGGTTATACAATGGTATTGTGTCTAATTTAGTACGACTATATGGGTAATTGGTATCAAAACCACCTTAAATTTAAGTATTGTTTTTTATATTGCTAGCATAAAATGATGCAGACGTGCAGGAGAGCAGGTGTAAACCAGATGAAGGAAAGGCCGGATCTCACGCGACATTGACTCGAGATGGGCAGACGTCGGGGGGGTGGGTTGTGGGGTGGGGGACACCGGGGGGGGGTGTATCAACTCTCTCTAGTCACAAACTGGTTAGATGTTTGGTTCTCATGACTCAGTTATTATAAGTTTATATAGTTTTCTTAGTCAGCTTATTCCAAAAGGTCAATATACCAAAGTCTAACACATGCATCGTACCCGTATATTATTACCTTTTTTAATTCCTTCATTTTATAGGAGTGGTGCAGCTATACATTAGAGTATAGGTTCGGGGGCCTGAGATCAAGTATGTCACATTGTGTGGCGCTTTTTTTGGTACAACGCATGGCTAACGTGTCTTAATAAATATTAGTAAGTATATTTTAGGCTCTGATTTGTCAGTAACATTTATTTATTTTCATAATATTGTTTACTGCTTAGGGGTGTTTGTTTGATCATATTTGTGGGCTTATGATCTAAACGTGAAGTTTGGATGTACGTTGCTAACCGATGCATTGAATCGGTGTACATGTGCAGTTAGCAACTGATGATTGGTACTTAACCTTCACCATAATTCAAGAAGCCGCCTCGAAGATTTATTGTCCGAATTGGGATATATACCAACTAAATTTCATCCCTCATAAACAATGTGCGATCGCTGAATTATGTTGGGTAATTATATCGAGCTTCACTTCATGGATGCCAACAATTTACCAGACCCAAATAGTTGATATCAGTATCATCAACTAAATTAGTAGTTATTAATGCTCATGTTTTAATCCAGCTCATATTTGTGAATGGTTTAACATTTGTTCTCTAATGTTATGCTTTAGGAAGTTATAGGATGCGCTCGATAAAGCTAACTTGGCAGAGGTTTGAATCTTTTTGCAATCGTCGTTACAATTGGTCCTGGGCTTAGCCTGTGTGTGCGAGGTACATTTGATTTTTCGTAGCTGATGTTGTTATATGAGCACTTATGTATTGTAAGTTAGAATTGTATGTGTAATTGATCTACGTCTCATGTTCTGGTTACAGATAGATTTGAGGTGGAACAATTGGAAAAAGACTTAATTTGCGTGTTCTTTTAAGTGGTTTGAAGATAATGACCCATACTTTTCCAAAATTATTCATCCAGCAAATCTTTAAGGTATTTTTATGTTAATACATTACTATTTGCATGATAATGGTAATACAATGACTATTTGCTAATACATGACTAATTAGTTTGATGATACTGCTATCAATTATTTGGTCTGTAAAATTGTTGGCATCCATGACGTGAAGCATGATATAATTACCCAACATAATTCAGCGATCGCACATTGTTTATGAGGGATGAAATTTAGTTGGTATATTTCCCAATTCGGCCATTAAATCTTCGAGGCGCTTACTTGAATTATGGTGGAAGGTAAGTACACACATCAGTTAGCAACTGCACACTGTACAACGATCAAAACGCATCAGTTAGCAACGTACATCCAAAATCACGTTAGTTCATAAGCGCACAAATAAGATCAAACAAACACCCCCTAAGCAGTAAATCAATATTATAAAAATAAATAAATAGTTATCTGACAAATCAAAGCCTAAAATATACTTCCAATATTTAATAAGACACGTTAGCCATGCGTTGTACCAAAAAAGCGCACCACAATGGTGACATACTTGATCTCAGGCCCCCGACACATATACTCTAAAAGTATAGCTGCACAATCCTAAAAAATTGAAGGAATTAAAAAAAGGTAATAATAATGCGGCGTACGATTCCAGTAGACTTGGATTGCTGAGCTTACATTGACGATTGTAGTGTCTGTCGACGTTGTCCCTGCAAGAGTCAATAGTCGGTGCACTCGGCCTTTCATTGGTACGTGCTCCAGCAGTTGCATCATTTTAAATGCTAGCCATAAAAAAATACTTAATTAAAGGTGGTCTGTTACCAATTACCATATAGTCGGACTAAATTAGACACAAACCATTGTACTAACCGCACCCGGTAGCTCCCGATAAAATGCATAACAGCTCGCTGAGAGATCCTAATACACTAACTACCTGTACTACTCTATTTGAAAGTGTCAACCAGTCAACCATCAACATCAGCAAAGCATCATATTGAAAGCGCAATATTGCAACTGTTACAACCGCAAATAGTGCAAAAGGTATGTTTATGTTAATACATGACTATTTGCTAATACTTGTATCCATGATAATGGTAATGTTTGCCTATACACGACTATTTGCCAAATGTTAATCTTATACTAAACAGTTTCAATAATGATAAGATGTTAGAGTAGCAAAAATTCTGTGTGGGTAGAAACATTTAAACGGGTAATTTTTATATGGGTCGAAGGATAATGTGCTAGGTTGACTTAAAACATCTCTTCAATTTTATAGTAATAACAAATGGTGTGTTGTAAAATAGTATGACCAGCTTCTGACCCGTTTTCGTATGACTAAATTTATTGATCCGGCTCATTTAACCCGTTATATGTAACTTTGTCAAAATTTCCACTTTCAGAAATGGCAATAGCCAACTATTTGTTTCTTATTGATACACTCTATTTCACAGAAATTTCAGAATGATACGAGTATGCAAGTAAAAGCTCATCAAAAAGGTTAAGGAAAGCAAAAAAGGCAAAAAAATGTGAAGACTTCTGGATTCATAGCTGGTGTAGTAATTCCATAGGTGAAATCTTGATCTGGACTCTTTTTAAAAATACGAAACATATCGGTCACTTTACGGGTGTAAACATATTTAGTACATTATATCTTTACAACTATGTGCGGCCCATTGCGCCCTGAATGTAAACTTACCCGTTTTCACAAGAGTTAGGTGATGGAAAGTTTGGCGAAACGGACCTAATCAATGTTGTAAGCGTTATGATAACGTGTTAGAAATGAACGTATCATTATGTATTTCTTCTTTTATGTAACTTATTGG
Organism: Tanacetum coccineum; assembly: GCA_026074375.1. Taxonomy (NCBI): domain Eukaryota; kingdom Viridiplantae; phylum Streptophyta; class Magnoliopsida; order Asterales; family Asteraceae; genus Tanacetum; species Tanacetum coccineum. The sequence continues at coordinate 8,231 of BQNB010019024.1, forward strand.
TAAACATTTTTCTATAAATTGGTTGGGCCAAATAACAATTATCGCCCAATGTTTTCAGACCAACCTTACCTGGCCAATTCACCCGCTTTTGAACTACCCATTTTTTTAAAATTGACCGTTCAAGACGTAAACATCCTTAGGGAGACAACATAAATAGGATTCGACAAAACCAAATAAATAATAGAGTTAAGTACATTTGGTCCTATGTGTTTGTGGTTGTGCAAAATTTTAACTTTTGCATCCAAAATTCAAAAAAGATTTGGTTTTGGTCCAAAAACATAGTTTCGGTCCACTTTTAGTCCAATCCCGTGAATTTGGACTAAAAATTTTGGACTAAAAGTGGACTAAAACTATGTCTTTTGGACCAAAAGTGTAACGAAACTATGTATTTTGGACCAAAACAAACCTTTTTTGAATTTTGGACCAAAAGTGAGAAAACGCACCAAACCACCAGGACCAAAAATATACTTAACTCTAAATAATATTATATAAATTCGGTAACATACAGTGTATTACATGCCATGTTTTATAATACGAAGGCCATCAAAATACATATCTTGTGGTATCATTGAGACAAAATACTATTATTATAATAAGTTATTTTATATATCGTGTCAAATTTTTTATTGCATATCGTTTTTATATTTTGACCCAAACAATTCTAATGCGAATGTTACACGAAAAACTTACCACAATATTGCTTATCGTTAATTATCGGCCGCTAGGGATTTTCCACCGCTATGTGCGGGTACTCATTTGGCTGTCTAATGCTTGGCCTAGTTGAAAGTTTAATGCTTGCATGTCGGCTGTGTCATAGAGGAGTTACTTTAAGGTTTTTATATACAAGATTACTATATCCAAAGATCATATTTCACCTTATATTTTGTTATGAGTTCTAATGATCTAAACTAATTATACTCTAATATACATATACCTTTGAATGATTAAATGGGGTTATCAGTTTTTGATCTTTTTATTCTAATATTCTAATGATCTTTTGAATTTTGTCCAGCCTTAAGTTAAAACTTTAAACATTACTTGTTTGACACTCAAAAGTCAAATAATGATTCTACATTTGACTAGACGAATACCCGCGCATAGCGGCGGAAATTCCTAGCGACAAATAGTTGTAGTGATAAAAAAAAAGTTTATGGATTATAAACGAAAAATAATAAAAGTTGGATGGTTTGGAGATTAAAAATAATATTTTGAAACCTCGTTCGACCCAGTCGGTTTAACCGGTTCTGGTCGAAAAATAGGTCAAATTGAAACTTTTTTTATATTTTCGAAATCCGATTAGACCCGTCGGGTTTGAAGTGACCCGGGTCAATCCGGTTTTCGATATATATATATATTCATATATATATATATGAATTTTATTTTTTTGGAAGACCGGGTTGACCCCGTGATCGAACCGGTAACCCGGTGACTCGACCGGGTTGATTAGAGACCGGGTAGACCTGGTGGTCGAACCGGTAACCCGGTGACTCGACTGTGTCGATTAGAGACCGCGTTGAATTAAGTATGATTTTCGTAATGTGTTTTTGACGAACGTACGATCTCCGTAATGTCTACAATGAATTAAGTATTTATACACTTTTGTCATGTAGTTAGTCGTAATAATAAAATCTTTAATAGTAAACAATAAGGCCCCGCAGTAATGCGCGAGTGCAACTTCTCTCGCATATTAGTATAGATGCAAAAATGACGTACATGATGTCGTATAGGTGTTGATTTATTTTGGGCTGACATTCATTATTTGGAAACACTATTTTGGGCTCCCATTTATTTTGGGCTGACTTTTACCCTTTTAGTAGCTATCTATTTAGATATTACTTGAAGTTTACAATCACATAATACATGAACACATATTTGCTCACATGGTATTCATAATTGTCGGAAACACTATTGCATATAAATTACCATATAATTATTTGGTTTCCATAAGTTTTTCTTTGTAAGAAAGCCATTATATTTTAATATGAGAATAACTAATAAACATGACACAAATAGAAATAATAACATGAATCGACTTACTAAATATGTATGTTTGGACATTTATTTTGACCCAAACCAATAACTCTTTTTTTTAATCGGCCCGCAATTGCATATCGTTAATTATCACAATATTGCATATCGTGATTTATTTGGACCCAAACAATCCTATTGTGAACGTTACACGAAAAACATACCACAAAATTGCATATCATTAATTATCGGCCGCTAGGGATTTTCCGTGCGTGCACGGGTATTCGCCTAGTGTATTTATAATACACTAATAATTATAACCTAAGGTTTTAATGTTACAGACTTATTATTCAAACTTGGGTTATATTCAAAATGGTGAAATAAAACTGTAAACTAAATTTTTGGGTTTTACAACTCTTCCCGTTTAAAAAGAAAATTTCGTACTTGAAATTGAAATCGAAATTGAAATAGGTAGATGAATTCAGGGTTATCCATATCACCAAAGATGACACGATTGGTGTGACAAACGATAGTGGCGCGATGTTCAGTCAACCAATCCATGACCAAAATTTAATATCAAAATCATTCATATCCAAAGAAAACAGATTAGCAGAACGAATCTTATCATCAAATCGAAGCGGACAGTTCTGATATTCGTGGTCAATGATCACCAGACTTTACCATAGTGCCTAAGATTCGATAAGGTATAATTAGGTAGCAGTAAGGGAGATGCTATTTGTGTTTAGCAATGAAACCGAAACCACAGAAATGTGTTTTCACCCGAATCAAATAAGACAAAAACAGTACGATCATTCAAGAAGAGAGTTCCCGAAACGGTACCTAAAGAGTTAGCTGCCTGACCCTTGGTCAAAGAAAATACTCGCCCCTTAGCAGCAGGTTGATTGTCGTTCCCATTTCCCCTACCACCGTTTCCACCATTCTTAGGGCAATCCCTGGCCATATGCTCAGTCGAACCAAAAGTGAAACAAGCTCTAGTAACCCTATGATATGCCTTGCTCGGATGAAGTTTCCCACATGTGTCACATGGAGGAGGGGAGGCATAGTCCGGGTATCTTTTCTGACTTGAAGACCCAGAAGAACGGTTGTACTGCTGACCTCGGTTCTGCCATGACTTCTGATTATTGTTGCCACCCTGCCTATCATAACTGCGACCGTCATAACCCTTCTGATCATAACCCCTCTGATTTCTATCCTGAGCTGTCGGTCGAATACGGTCCCCATCACGTGTCTCTTGTTATTCTGACTTGACCTCTCACGAAGAATCTCCATGTTCCTAGCATTGGCCACTTGAGCCACATCAGTAAATTCCGTGTTCACTATCTCATCTAGAATCCAATCACAAAGTACCCACTTGAAATGCTTGGCCTGTTCCTCCAGAGGACCTGCCTTCTTACCCACGAAACCTGCCAACCTGAGAAACCTCCTCATAAGCTCACCACCGGTTTATTGAGCAAAAACGTACCAGTAACCACATTCGGACCCTGCAGCTCAGCATCCTTAATAGCTTAAGCTCGGCCACGACCTTTTTCAGTTTCCTCTTGCTTAAATTTCTTTGGGCATCGATTCCTCGTATGACCTTGCTTACCATAATCACAGCAAGTCCAAATGGGCTGAGCGTTAGCACCCGTGGCAACACTCTTTTCCTTGTAGTACCTTGCCTTGTGCCCTACCTTCCCACACTTGTGGCACTTAATCGTACATGGATTAACATGGCAAGTAAAGCAACGTTCACACACATGAAGTAATCCAGAAGACACCTTCTTCTCATTCGGAGCAGTGGTCATAGCTCGCGCGTTCCCTTGCTTTTGGTTATTCTGCGAAGGTTGGCGTGAGTTATCCTTTTGGTTGCTCTTTCCACTACTATTCCCACTTTGAAAGCTCTCCCACTTTCACTTCTTTCCTTCCAGAATCCTTTCATCCCTAGCTTGCTATTTCTGTTCCATCAACTTATGGGCCATACACACAGCTTCGTTCAGGTTAGCAGGTTTAGAAGAAGTGACCTCACCCTTGATGTTATCAGTCAATCCCCGGATGTAAGCATCAACCTTCACACTTTCTGGCTCAACCATCCTTGGACACATCAAAGCTAACTCATTATGTAACATCCCGCTCCGATAAAGAGACTAAGAGTCACATTATGGTGTCATATCAGAACATATAAACGCAAGCGAAAGACTTTATTAAATAAAAATACTAAGTCATGTAACAAAATGACTTCTAAAAGTATTAAATTCCAACAAATTCTAAATGAAAAGAGATCTTCAAACGAAATAAGTCTTAAACATAAATCCAAACAAAGGAAATCTATCAAGGGTCTGTCCTCTAAAAGCTTCCTACTCTCAATACTGAAATCTCAGCTTCCCGCTTATTACCTGCCACAGGAAAAGAAAACGCGGCTGAGCTAACGCTTAGTGAACAGATATAATAATAAAAAAGGCAATAAGACAAAAGAATGAATGAAACAAGTTACGAGAACCTGCTAAACAAATATCATACGAAATATGAATCAAATGAATAAGAATCAAGAATAACAAAGGAATGCCCATGAGCTCAGATAAATGTCTAAACATGATACATGAATAGTCCCTAAACAAATATAATCATATAGCCACATAATAAGTTGTACACAGGATTTGCAACTCTTGATGTACCAAATGTGATATGGGGTGTATAGCACGCACACAACCATTCACCTGAACTGAACAAAACAAAGTACCTAGGATGCATCCATACGCTCCCTGCAAAACAAAGTCATATCCATATACACAAGTACAATGACGAGTATACATACATATGTAAGCTAATAATAATTAAAGGCCATCATTCAAAAGGGAACGCCATGGACTAATCACACCGCCACATATAGTGTCATGCCATTGGTGCATCAATGACATGGTCATGGTACCTCCATGACTAGTTCAAATAGCTCAGGCAAAGATTTAAGCAAACTGAACAAGTTACCAAAAATTCAATCAAGATAATAGATCTAATTATCATATTCAAACAAAGATCAAAGGAATCATGAATGCGAATATCAAATCAAACGGAATATCAACGAGTCATAAGTACGGATAGAAAATCAGACGGAAAATCAAAGAAATCAAAGTAGCTAAAACAAATGAGAATCAAGTCATGAGGTGTCCTTACTAAAAGGACGAAATATCTGTACCTTAACAAACACGCAACGGAGAGAAAGAACACAAAGACAAGAGATCACTCCCTCTTCACCGAATCTATAAGAATCCATGATTACATATCATTATATATCTTATTTTATATGTTCATTGCTAAATCTTACTACTTATAGCACTTAATGAAACCTAATTAGGGTTTTCTTAATTTTTAGAATCTGTGAACTTTTTAAGAGTTGGTTTCCAATTTTATAGACCCATTAAACGACCTCCTAAAATTCTACCAAAAATCACAGAGGTTCCCACATGTGTCTAGTATGCCCATGAATTTTGGTTGATTTTATTTCCATGTATAAATACCCCTTTAACCATCGTTACCAAAACTGATCCAGAAAATGACCTGCTGGTACTTTCAAAAAGTTCACGCGTAAAAACCCTACTTAGACAACTCAGAAAATTCTGAAAAAAAAATCATGGATGTAGCTAATATCATGAAGATTTACCAGTTCGAATTTTAAAGGCTAACTCCTTACGGTTTGAGAATTAAAAATCAAATACTACTACTGAATTTTTCGGATAGAAATTCCAGATTCGACACTTAATCTTATAAAAATTAAAAATCGACCTTCCCGACCTCCAATGGACATGAGCCCAAGAATGGAGAGGATCACAAGAATAAGAATACCAAAGAATCAAGACTTAACAATCACACCAACACACCAAGGCTTGAATAACTCTACCTGAATCACCAATTACTACACCACCTTCTTCTTATAGAAAATTTTATAGATGAACACAAGTTTTGGAGTAAAATTTTTGAGAGAGAATGGTGAGGGAGAGGAGATAGAGTCGGCCATATATATAGAGAGGAGAGGGGTACAAAAATTTCCTATTCTTTTAAAAGATTTGAAAAGATTTGCCTTAATCCTTTTACACTTAATATTTAAAATAGGTTTTGTAAAAAAAAATACCTTATGTTATGTATTTATAATACACAAATAATTATAACCTAAGGTTTTAATGTTAAAGACTTATTATTCAAACTTAGGTTATCTTCAAAATGGTAAAATAAAAATATAAACTAAATTTTTGGGTTTTACGAGATATATAAGCTATGCAAAAATAGAGGGGAAGCATAGGATTTATAACATCAAACACTTAATCCCTAAATGCATCTACATGAAAGACCCCTAGGTTATAGTCTAGGCTTAACCACCTACTTCTCTATAACTATTGGCTTTGATACCAATCTGTCATACCCCGCCATGGCGGAAACGCGAGGCGCGACGAGAAAGAGAATCATCACAACACATTGGCGTCTATATAGAGAAACTAAAACATGCATAAAATACAAGATATAGACATGTAGTTTCATGAAAATACCCAAACACATCAACAAAATCCAAAAGGCGTCTAACATTAAAATAAAGGCAGTTCATGTCAACGTCATAACATTCAAACATTCATACATCCAAAACAAATAACAAAATCTAGATAACTAAACTTCGCCAGCTGCCTACGGTCTATCTAGTCACTTTTCCTAACTTTAATCTCATCCTGCTGAATACCTAAAAATGATGCTTATACGTCAACACAATGTGTTGTGATGATTCCCTCTCTCATCGCGCCTCGCGTTTCCGCCTTAGCGGGGTGTGACATAAACAAACTTTAAGCACCAAGGACTTGCTTCAAATAGAACTTTGTGTTGGCGAGGTCTTTGATACACTGTATGCGTAGTATTGTAGATATGATGTATTGTCTTCAGAGGCTGTATGGTTAGGTCTTCACTTGGCTCCGATACGGCGTATCCCCATATCCTGGATACATTGTATCCTTCTGAACAGAGTGAAACTTCATATCTTCTAAGTAATCAATACATCTCCAGTTGCATGGATACGAAGTATGCTTCGTCTAAATGCGGATTGTCTTCATTAATGCTTAAGATCTTGCGTCATTTCATGTTTTTAGACATTAATACTGGTTACGCTAACTTAGCTAATCTCTTATAACCAATTAAATGGGAACAATAAACATATAATATGATCGATATAAAAAATTAATAAACAAAGAAACATATAGAGGGCGAGCCAGGGAGGGGTTGCGACATCCAAAAAACTTAATATTATACGTTAATATTAATATTTTATTTAGGCTCTTTAGTAAATTTAAGTACGTTTCACGATTGCAAAATCATGTTACGTTTATTATAATTTGAGCTTGTCTTTCCTTTTTTAGCGCCATTACCAGATCAAATTGGAGCTCGACTTTCTCTTTTCAGCGTCACTACCAAATCCATTTTGTTTCCTTTTTATAGCTTTATAGGACCCCTTACAAACAAACGTCCTTTAAATTTGATGGGATAGGACCTCTATATCAAATGTCCTATCATATCATTATAAAATAGAACCTTACATAATAAAGGTCCTTAAAACTTAATATAATAAGACCTTCATATAAAGTGTCCTAATAAGTTTGATTAAAATAGGACTCCACGAACAAATGTCCCATAAGAATAATGTATTAGGACACAAATTTGAAGTGTCCCATTAAAGTCTAGCATAATATGACCCTCACGAATAAGCATCCTATAAATACGGTGTAATGCGACTTATATATTAAGTGTTTTATTAGATTGGCCATATTAGGAGTAAAATACTAACGCGTTCTAACAAGCTATTAATTAGGATGCTGATTCTAAAAGGGTCCTATGAAAAGGTCCTAAAAGCCCAATTTTCTTGTAGTGAATTAAGCCAATGAATTTATTTATCAACGAATGTGGAGGAAACAAGATTGTTCACCAAGTAAATGTTCATCAAAGAATATATAACTAAGATTATTAAAGAATGATAAGGATCCAAAATTGTTCATCTAGTAATTGCTCATACAAAAACAAAAGTCTATGTTATATTCATCAAAGAAAACAAAATTATGTGTTATGTTCATCTATGCAAATGTTCATCACTTATTTTATGTTCATCAATATTTGTTTATCAATGTTATTAGTTTTTTATGTTAATTAATATGTGTTCATCAATGTTCATTGGTTTTTTATGTGTTGATTAATATGTGCACATCAATATTTTATCAGAGTGTCCATGAGTAGAAAATATTCATCAGTGAAAAATGTTCGTCAATACAAAATGTTCATCAATATCTAAATGTTCATCAATACTTCAGCTATTCATCAATACTTTGTCGAAAACAAAGAAGAAGTGACACTTGTCAACACCTCTCATACAATACAAGTAGGAGGATCTGTAAGTCTGGTGGCAAGATCAAGAAAAGGAGCCAAGCACCTATTTTCAACGTGTTTAAGTAGTAGTTCTATGGCATCATCATCATCAGTAGAAACGCCATCAGGGACGGTTTTAAATCGAAAACCGGATACACAATCAAGGCAGTTGGGCCGCAAAACTGAGCTTACGCTTATGTGTGTTTTCGTGTTAACAAAGGTTATATCGAGTCCCTATGGTGAAAGAGTTGTGCGAGTTTCAGCATGGCCTTTACATGGCTTGGTTTTAGAAATGGTATAAAGATGATATGGGGATTTTTATGATTATTTGTAATCACATCCACTTTTTTATATTCCCATAAGGGGGTTGTGGTATTCGTATAAAGTATGCATGTATTTTCTTGAAGCTTAAAACTTGGAAAACTTAAAACTAATAACAAAATTCAGCAAAAAATTTAGTTTAAATGTTGTTTAATCATTAAATCCTTAAAGTTTTATCATTTTTGTTTTTGAACCCGTATACATTAAGGATCACACTAAAACCATAAGATGTATAATTATTTGTCGTTATACATCATCGCTTTGTGTAGGTTTATAAACACAATAACAATTACCAAAAGACGTTGAAAATGTCAAATAATAATGATTTTCTATTATCATAGATCATCAATTGCATATGCATGATGGTAAAGAAGAAAAAAAGTATTGTTTTGTCTTTTAAGAAGAGCACAAAATGGTTTTTTTAACGGTAAAAGATAATTATATAAATAAAATGCTACTAGCAAGGCGCTAGAAGCCAGAAGAGTTCAAACACAAACTAGAAATAAGCAAAAACCTAGACTAGCATCTTCCCGAGGCTTTAACTACGAGGGATACAAAAAGAATGAAAAACTCTTGCTTAAACATGACAAGAGAAAAATCCTCACTCACGGAGGCCGAGCCACTGGTTTTCACTCCGGAACAATTATGAAGCAACCCCAAACAAGCCTCGGGGAACACGAGAGGAAATATAAACAAATGTCATCCTAAACCATTACTCGAGAGAAGCATAGGGGATTTAAGCCAGATAATCCTATTGCAGATCATGTGACCCCTATGATGAAGCTAAGAATACGAGGAAAGGCGAATGTTGTCAAAAATGTCACATTTCCTCATCGGGTGTGAACGAAAAGTAATGTTGTTGCGATACCTCCAAAGCCACAAAAGAGAAGAAGAAAAAATAACTGACAAGCGCCAAGACTTCTCTTTAACCACATGTCACGAAGAAAACCAACCTTTTCAATGCTCATACGAAGTAAAAGGAGGAAAGAAATATCACACCATTTACGAACAAGCATCAAAATGCCCTTGGCAATATTACACTCAAAGAAAATATGATTTGAAGATTCCTCGTTACCATTGCAAGAGGGACAAGAGATCTGCTGAATATTAATATCGTGGGAAGAAAGATTCAACTTATGAGGCAAGCGATCCAATATCAATCTCCAAGTAAAAATATTGACCTTTCGAGGAATGTTTTTGTCCCAAACTGTTGATGAAGCCAAAGAAGGGAGAATCGTTGAATCAATAATGCATCGAGCGTCCTTTACAGAAAAAGTTCCATTAGTGTCCAACGACCACACACAGGTATCTTTAATTTCATTAATTTCTGCATACTAATTTCAAAAAGCGTGTCGAGTAAGTTAGCAGAATTTTGAGCTCCAAGGTTACGCCTCGACCAATTCCAGCGCCATTAGTCATGATCAATGTGGTCATTAATAAGGCAATCTTTCTCACATTCCAATCGGTATAGCCTATTATATCTAGTATAAAAAGGAGAATCTCCTACCTATGTATCTTTCTAGAGATGGATACGCGTGCCATAACCCGCTTGGAAACGAAAGGAACTATTAAGAATAATGTTATTCGAGTGTAGAAAACTAGAGGAACCAACAATTATAGCCCACACACCGTTATAGATACAACCATTGTTATTAAATCTGCTTTCCTGACCATGTAAAGCTTTAATAACTTTAACCCAGAGCATGTTCTTGTGCGATAACAACCTCCAACGCCACTTTTGGAGAAGGACGAGGTTAAAAGCTTTAAGACTAACAATTTTTAAACCGTCATTATCATAAGAAGAGAGTACATTTTTCCATTTAATCCAAGCTAGTTTTCTAGCTTCGTAAGAACCTCCCCAAAAAAACATTGCACGGGATCTTTCCAAGGAATTTAGAACAGATTAAGGGACCTTGAAGATCGAGAAGTAATATATATCGAAGATACCAAGAATAGCTTTTATTAAGGTGTGACGGCCCCCTATTGAAAGGATATTAGCCTTCCATGAAGATAACTTCGATTGAAACATGCCAACTCGATGTTAAACACATATTTGAACCAATGGGTAACCCAAGATAAGTAAAAAGAAAGGATCCTGAAGCGTATCCAGAATTACTGGCTATGGAAGAGACATCGACATTCGAAATCCCAATGCCATAAATATTAGATTTCTGAATATTAACTTTTAAACACGAAGCTAAGTAGAAGACCTGTAAAACATGAATGATATTGTCTAAATCATTAGCATTTCATTCAGTAGTGATAATCACGTCGTCGACAAAAAATAGATGAGATATAGTTAACTCATAAGAACCAAATTTGACGCCTCTTATAAGACCCGAGCTAACCGCGGTAAAGAGAGCGTTATGCAACTCCTCCATAACAAGAATAAAAAGAAAAGGCGAGAGAGGATCTCCTTGCCTTCCAAACTCGCTTAGACGTGCTCAAATTTACCATTACAGCCTTTAGAATCGTTAAGGGGATGTCATACAAATACACAACCTGTTTTTAACTACTGTCACAATTAGCGTTCAAACAACTTTTACGCGTTCTTATTATTGAGCAGCCTATGTGCGCGTACAACATCTGACTAGATGCTTTAGACGCTCATAGGTTGCTCAAGAATCGGTACAAATCATAAAGCAGTTAACTATGACTTGGCTAGCTGTAGAAGTGAGAAAGGGATAACTATAGTAAATATGGAGTCTTGTGAGTTGTGTAACTTTAAGGAAAGAGGTTATGGCGGCCATGGCTGCAAACTTAGCAAGCTTGTCCTGCCAAGATACACTTGATCCAAACTGTAACCGAACCCGCTTAGACATACTCAAATTTTATCACCATAGCCTTTTAGAATCGTTATCATTACTGTTTTATAAAAAATGTTTCAAAACACCGTAAGCATATTTCAAACAGCTATAAGCAAGACACAAATAGATGTGTCAACATATTACATTAGTATAATTACGAATATGTCTGCCATGGTTGCAAGTTAAGCAAGCCTGCCCCGTCATGACGGCACCCGAAAACGTGCCAAACTCACAAACATTTGGTAAAGAACTGCTTTTTTGCTTGCCATTAAGAAAAATGCAAAGGGGAAAATGTTTGGCTATGCAAAATCACGCATCAAACACTCAATTTTATCATCACAGACTTTAAGAAAGCACGCATAACTTTCTTTACCCGCCTTTCCACACACACCTCGGCCCCAAAAAATGTGAACAACCCCGTTATGGCTGCAACCTTATTTAGGTATTTGGCAGCGTATGAGCCTATCACCATTGTCATGCACCTGCCACTATTGTTGCATGCCATGGACAGAGGCAACGAAAAGGAAGCGGGGCATCGAAGAGGATAAGCCAAAAGTATAAGCAAACTTGATCTGTAAATCATAATTTTAAACAAAAACAACGACAGTCTCAACAGCAAACTCGAAGAGTCAGACTATACATATTAAATTTCATTATTAAAGAGGGTGATAACATCAAATAGTTTATGCTTTTTAATGTCAAAATCCCTTATAAAATGATCATAATTATTATATTTATGTTGAAATGTGTACTTAAATGCTTCCTATTTCGTTGTTAGGAAAATATGAGCTTTGGAGCGGAAATACGCGAAAATGAAAGGGTGCGTGATGGAAATGTATAAAGGAAATACTCTATGTGAAAACTGCGGCGTAGTTGCATCGACAAGACTACGTCGTAGCCCATACTAAACCAAATCAAGCCATCCTGGATTATGAAGAACTACGGCGTAGTTGACCCATTGGGACAACGTCGTAGCCCCCGAGAAGAATTTTACATTTGAAGAAACTACGGTGTAGCTCCTCACCTTAGGTTATGCTTTAGTTATTGTTATCAAAGGAAGGATACATGCAATTGAAGAACTATGGTGTAGCTCATCACTTATGGCTACACTATAGCTAATACAAATCCATAAATACAAGTCCTATTTTTTGGTATTCGAGATACTTGGAAGATAAGACTTAGAGGTGATGACTAAGGCTTCTCTAGGAGACGTTTTTCAGTTCTATTCACCACCATTTCAAGGGAGGATTAGCTTTTAACAGCATTTATATTCATCATTCATCGCATAGTTTGTAAGAATTATAATGTTTAATTGATCAATGGTTTCTTTCATTATGTCTTATACAATCTATATAGCATGAGTGGCTAAGAATCTTAAGTGCTAGCCTAGTTATGTATTTTTTTGTTGTGATTATGCATGTTCCTTGGTTTAATTATTGTTTATTTGAATATCCTGGTTGTCTGTTGATTGATCCTCGCGTTTTGATAGTGTTGAGGTTAGTGTAGATCCCTTTAAACTATTTAGTAGGCGCAAGCTGTTGAAATGTCAGTTTATTAGGATACTAGGAATAGGGTTACATCTTTTCTTAGTGTAGGGGTTGCCTTATCACTACCTGCATTAGATTAGGCACTTATAAAGCGCGAGAAATCCTTTTAGGAGGGTTTAGTTGCGAGTATTAGGATTGTCAACACTTAGACATGTCTTTAGGATAGTTGGGGGTTTTATGACTATGAACTAGATACCCGACTTCTGTGAACAACGGGGTTGAGATCGTAGGAATTATAGGTTAGGACTACAAATCGAACCTAGCGATATTAGAACCACCCGTAATAAACGGTAATTAGACATTGCATTAGGAAACATCATCTTCCCAATAATAAAGTAATTGCTAGGCTAGTATGTTCTTCTCCCTTGATTTAATCTTCCTGTATACTTTCTTATTTAATTTATTTTGCATTTCTCAAAACAAGCAGCTTTTAAAACCATTTCAATTCAAATTAATAACTAACACTTAGCTCTTGGGACGACCTCGGACTTACCAATCCTACATTATTCACGACCGGGTTCTTTGCCAGTTAGTGCATTTGTATACCATAGATGAACGAGTTTTATAAATGTTAAAAATTAGTAATTGCAAACAAATAACGCATGAGAGTGTTAGTTTGGTACAAACGCTACCAAAGTACACGACTCTCAAGAAAAATTAATAAATTATCCTAAACTACAAATACATACCCACCGCTCCATCTCTCTTGCTCTCTCTCTAAAAAACATATCGGATCTCACCTCAGTGGAAACCCCCTTGGCTCATGAGTTATTAAATACCTTTACTAAAGAGGAAACATAGCTGCTGGTGAGATCTGCTGAGAGTAGAGTAACAAAGATTACATAAAGCCAACTAATTATAATGCCAAAAGGTGGGCGAAGGATTCAGATTCTACTGGGAGGCCCAATGCATTGGAACACCAGCATCTGCAAAGGCTACTGTTGCGGCATGACTCAGATTTACGTACACGGTAGTGGTGCCAAGTACCCGCCATGGCTGCAAACACACTCTCATGTGACTGCGTAGCCAAGATACAGACCTAGGCGAGATACACACCGTAAACAGAAAAAGCATCATCATCGCCTACATTATACTCTACGTAACACAAAACCAAACTAACACCAACGACCCATCAAAAACACATACCCCAGATCACAAACGCATACCGAGGTTACATACCGCATCTCACCCACCTCTCCATCAGCAAAGCACAACATGAGCATACGCAAAAGGCATTGTCCAAAAACTGTATATAAGCCTAAAGAAACCATGGAACCGGAAAAAGAGGTATCGACCCGCCATGGCTGCAAACGCGAACTCGTGATGTCCCGCCAAGATACGGATCACTTTCACCCTTAATGATCCGACGACCAATACATGCCTTGCTAATTATAGTAATTTTGCGTTGCCATGGCTGCAAATTCAATAAGTTGGTTCATAAACACAAATTCAGTATGGCTATTTCATGAACTAAACTGACTAATATAATGCTAAATTATGCGGTTTAATAAGTCCAGTGCTGAATCGAAAAAATGGTATTGACCCGCCTTGGCTGTATAAATTACTCAATTATTGTGTGCCCCGTTAAAGATACGGGTCGCTTTCACCCATCATGATCATGACTCGCCCAAAACTCCTTAAAATATCTTTGTGAATGTATTACAATTTAAATATTTATCAATGGAACAAAATCCGCCGAGACCAGAAAACCGGGAAGCTGGATGTATAGAGTGTTTCCGGGTCGTTAGGTCCCAACGTGGCTAGAATGGAAAAACGAGAGACGATTTGATGATTGGTGTTTTTTTTAATTGTATAAAGGAATGATTTGGAACTAATTTTTGACAGCTAACATGCTCTTAAGAATAAGCAAAGAAAACAAGCTTGGAACAAGAATCCAAAAGCTAGAAAAGGCAAACGGCTTAAAACTTTTTCACTAAGGCAAATAATAAGCTCTAATTAAACTTAGACAAATTTAAATAAGCTATAAACTAACTCTAAATAAAGCAAATTTAAAAAGCACAATTAGCTAAATGAAATCAAGATGATCATTAATGTTACGAACAACAGTACTAATCAGTTTTATACTTCCAAAATTGGTAGAAACCCTAACTTGAAGTTAGTACGGTTAGGCTATAACTAAACTCATAAGAAACAATAATTAAGCTAAACAACTAAAACTGTTGTGAACCTAAATCTCTCGCTTTTCCGCCTCCTCGTGGGTGTGGGTGTGTGAGTGGGGAGGGGATACGTCTGGTTTTAGCTTGTTTGCTGTTTTTGGGGTATGTGTGGGGGGTGGATTGCCGATATGGTCCGTTAGGATTTGTGTGGACGGGGTGGGTTGTAGGGGTGGTAGGGGGTGGTTAGGGGGGGGGATTGCGGGGGGCTGGGTGAGGATTGGGAGGGGGTGGTGGGGAGGGTTAAAAAGAAGATTGGGTGCGGAAAGGTTGGGTGTGTGGGGTCGTTTGTGTTTGGGTGTGTATTTGTATGTGGGCTGTTGTGGTTTGAGTTGGGTTGTGTTGGGTTTTGTTGTGGTGATATGTTTGTGTGTGTTGTGGGTTGCGTGGCTTATGTATTTTTTATTTGTTGTTTGGGTTATGTTGGGTGGGGTTTTTCTTTTCTTTATTTGTTGTTACTTGTTGGATATAGTTTGGTGGGTTGGTTGGGTATGTTCTGGTTGAGTGTGGGGTATTGTATTGGGGTTGAGGTTTTGTGTGTTGGTGTTGTGATGGGGTATTGGTTGGATTGTGAGGTTGGGTGTGTTGGTGTATTTCGTTGGTGGACGTGTTTGTCTGTTTGTCGGTTTTTTTGGGTAGGTTGGTTTGTTGTTTTTTTTGCTGGAGTTCTTTGGGTTTGGGTGGTTGGTTTGGGTTTAGGTTGGTTACTATTGGGTGATGCTTTGTTTTGGTTCTGTTATTTATGTGGTTATGGGTGGTGTGGGTGCTTGTGATGGGTGCGGGAGGGTGGTTTTGATTATATAGTTGGTGTTGGGCTGGGGTGTGGGTTTTTTTTGGGTGGTTTTTTTGTGTTTGTTTATAGGTCTGTTGGGTTTTTTGTCTTGTTTGCTTGTTTGTATTGACTGGGTTGGTTGTGGTTAGAGTGGGTAGGTTCATTTGTCGTGTATTTGTTTGTTTGGTTGTGGGCGTTGGTTTGTTGTTGGTTTTGTCTTGTTGCTTTCTTTTTGTTTGGGATTTTGTGTTCGGGGTGTTGTGTGTGGTTCTTGGTGGGGGTCGACGGTGTTTGTTTTTTCTTTTTTGTGGTTTGTTTGTTTATGTTGTTTTAAGCTTGGGTTTATGTTGGCGTAAGGTTTTTTTTTTGTTATGGTGCGGGATTGTGTTTGTTGTTGTTGGGATTGTGTTAATTTGGTTTTGGGTGGGGTGTTTTTATGTTTTTTTTTTGGGGTGTGCGGATTTAATTGTGGGTATTTTTTTCTGTGTGGGTGGGCGTTCTGTTTTGTGTGCTGTTTTTTGTTATGTTGCTTTTTTGAATGGTGTTTATGATTGGAGGTGTTGGGGATGTGTAGTATTTTGTTGTGAGTGGTTTTTTGTTTGTTTTGGTATGGTTTTTGATTTCGAGGTTGTGGGCTTTTTTTTGGGCTTTTTTGTTTTATGGCTGTGGAATTGAGTGGGGTGTGTTCGGTCGCTGTTTTTGGTTTTGATTTTTTTTGTTGCATTGAGTTTTTGGGGGTGGCTGTGTTTGTTACGGAAGTTTTGCTTTGTGTTTTGCTTATTATTTGTTTGTTTGTCATTTTGGCTTTGTGTGTGCGTTTTTTAGGTGTGTTTGTTGTTTTGGAATTTTTGTTTTGTTTGGGTAGGTTGTGTGTTTGTTTTCTTGGGTGTTGTTGTTTTTTGTATTTTGTTTTGGTTTCATGTTTTTTGGGTGTGCTCTGCGATAGTTTTTGTGGGTTGGGTGTGGGTTCTTTTTTTTTTTTTTGGTTGTTCTTTTGGGGTTGTTGGGGGTGTTAGAATGGGGTATAGAGTTGTGGTAGACTATGGTATGATTGTTTTGGTTGTGTTATTTTGGGATTGGGGTCTAGTTGGGATTGGTTTTGGGTGTGTGTGTTGTTTGGGTGTATGTGTTTTTGTTTGTGATGGATTGCGCTGCTTGTTTTTGATTTTTGTTTTATTGGTTTTTTTTGGATTTCGTTTGTTCTGTGTGGGTTGTGTTTTGTATGTTTGTGTTTTTTGTTGTTGTTGGGTTGTTTGTTTTTGTATGTCTTTTGGTGGTTTTTGTATTGTGTTTTTGTTTTGGGGGTCTTTATTGTGGGTATTTTTGTCCTGTTGTGTGTTTAATGTTGCATTTTTTCTGGCGGTTGGATTTGTTTGTTTTGTTATGGTGGTTGGGATCTTGTTGTTTTTGTGTTGTTGGTGTTAATTGGTTTGATGTTAGTTTTTTTTGTGTTGTGTGTTTTTGTTTATTATAGTTTGGGTTGGGTGTGCTGTAGTTTCTAGGTTTTGTGTTGTTGTGGGTTGTGTTTTGGGATTTTGGGTTGTTGGTGGTTGATGGTGTGTTTGTGTGGGGAGTGTTGGTGGGTGGTAGTGATATGTGTTGTAATTTTTGTTTTTTGTTTTTCTTTGTTTTGTATATTTTATTTGTTGTGGTTTGTGTCGTTGTTTGTTAATTATTTGTTTATTTATGGTTCGGGGGGTATGGGGGTTTTTTGTCTTAGTTTTTGTTGGTTTTTTTTCGTGGTGTGTGTTTTGGGGAGGTTGTTGTGTTTTGTTGGGGTTTTGTTGGTGATGTTGGGTGTTGGGTTAAAGTGGGTGTTGGATCTGGTGTTTGTACATGTTATCTTTTTGATGGCCGTATTGGGATGTTTGTTTTTTGCTGTTGTGTCTTGTTTGTGGATGTTTGCGTTACTGGCGGTTTGAGGGGGGGGGAGGGGGGCGGGTGTGTTTGGGGTTGTTTGTGTTTTTTTTTTTGTTTTTTCATTTTGTTGTCGGTGGTGTTTAATGGGTTTGAGTTGTTTTTGGAGGGGGTGTTCTTTGGTCGTGTGAGTTATGTATTGTGAGGTAAATTGTGGGTGTGTTGGTGATTTGTTTTTTGTTGTGTTGGGTGTGGGTTTTGTGGAGTGAGTTTTTTTGGGTTGGGTTGGGTTGGTTTTGTGTTTTATTTTTCGTTTTTGGCACTGGTATTTGTGGGAGCTATGTTCTCTGGTGTTGGTTGTGGTTGGTGGGTTTGTTTGATTTTTTTGGGCGGTGTTTTGGTTTTTTTGTGGGGTTTTTTGGTGTTTTTTGGCTGTTTGTGTTTTTTTTGGGGTGTGATGGTTCTATTTGGGTTTTGTTTTTTTTCGGTGTGTTATTGGGCTTAATGATTTGGGATAGGTTTGTTGTCTTTTTTGGTGTGGGGGTGTTTTGGTGATTTTTGGTTTTGGGCGTGTTTTGAGGGAGGGTGGGGTTTTTTTTTTTTTAATTTTTTATGTGATTTGCCTTTGTTTGGTGAGTATTTTGGTATAGTGGGGTGGATCGTGGGAAGTTAGTTTGTGGGGTGTGCTGTTGGGCTTTTTGTTTTTGGTTTTGGTTATTGTTTTGGGTTTCTGGTTTGTGAGGGGTGTGGTGGGATTTGTTAGGGGTGGGTTTTGGGTGAGCTTTTGGGTGTGGGTATTTGGTTTGTTTTGTTTGTTTTTTTTGGTAATTTATGTGGTGTTTGGTTTGAGTTTTGTGGGTGGTTTTGGTTGGGTTGTTTGTGTATTTGTTGTTTTGGGGTTCTATTTCTGTGTGTTGTATTTTTGTGTGGGTGTTTAGGTTGTGGCGGTGGTTTCGTGTGTGGGGTTTTTTGGTGGTGGGGTGGTATATAAGTGTGGGTTTTTGGGGTTGG
This sequence comes from Tanacetum coccineum, assembly GCA_026074375.1. Classification (NCBI taxonomy): domain Eukaryota; kingdom Viridiplantae; phylum Streptophyta; class Magnoliopsida; order Asterales; family Asteraceae; genus Tanacetum; species Tanacetum coccineum. The sequence goes on from BQNB010019024.1 coordinate 27,072, forward strand.
TTTTGGGGAGCTGTTATTGGTGGTTGATCTTATTTTGGGTTTGGCGTTCTTTGGGTTTTGGTGATGTGGTTCATGTTCTCGTTTGAGGGTGTTTTTTTGGGTCGTTTGTGTTTTGGATGCGTTTGTTTTGTGGTGTTTTTGTTGGGTTTGTTTGCTGCTTTGTTTTGTTGGGTTGAGTGGGTGGTCAGTGTTTTTGTGTTGGTCTTTTGCTTCGTTTTTTGTGGTGTGGATTGTGATTGGTTTGTTGTGCGTATTTTTATCGGGTACTTGTTTTTTTTTTTTTGGTAGTTGTTTGGTGGGTGTTTTTGGAGGGGACGTAAGTGTTTTTTTGTTGTGTGTTTTAGTGTTTTTGGGTTTGTATATTTTGTGTGTTTTTTGTTATTTGTTGTGTGGGGGTTTTGGGTTTGGTTGAGTTGTGTTGTGGGGTTGTTTGTGGGTTGGGGATTGTGGGGTCTTTTATTTGGGGGTTTTGCGCTATGGCTTTTTTTAGCTGTGGTTGTTTTTTGCGTTGTGTTTTTTGGGTGTTTTGGGTCTTGGTTGTTATTGTTATTTGGTTTGGTTGGGTGTGTTGATGGTTTTTCTTTATGTTTGTGGGTTTTTTGGGTTGTATGGTGTTTGGGTTTTTGTGTGTTTGCGGTGTGTGTGTTTTTGGGGTGGGGTTTATGATTTTTTGTTTTTCTGTTGTGTTGAAGTCTGGGTTGGGGTTGGATTGATTTGATTTGTGTTGGGGTGTGTTGTTGTTTGTGTGTTGTTATTTCTTTGTTTTATAATGTTATGCTTATTTTGGGTTATGGGTTGTTGTTGTGGTTTTTTATTTGATGTTTGCGTAATAGTTGGACCTGGAAGTTGCTTTTTTTTGCTTATGTTTGTTTTTTGTTTTGTGTATGTTGGGTTGATGTTTTCTTAATGTTGTGTTCTTTATGGTTGTGGTGTGTTTTTTTTTTCTCGGGTTTTTTTTGGGGTTTGGGGCTATGGGTTTTTTGTTTATGGTTGTTTTTTTTTATGGTTTTGGTGTTGGTTTTTGGTTTTTGTTTTTTTGGTGAGTGGGATGGGTTTGTGGGGCATTTTGGTGTCTCGTTCGGGTTTTTTTGGTGGGGGGGGTTTATTGGTGTTTGGTCGTGAGTTTGTTGCTTGTATGTTGTTTGTGTGTTCTGTTGTTTTGTATGTTGTTTTGTGTTTGGGTTATGGGAGTGGGGGTGCGTTTTCGTTTGTTGTTGGGCTTATGGGTGATTTTTGGTGGTTTGTGGGGTTGGTGGGGGGTTTGTTGGGTTTGTCGATGGTTTTTGTTCGTCTCGTTTGGTATGTGGGTGGCGTTTTGTTTGGGTTGTTTTTATGATTGTTGTGTGTGTGTTGGTTTTTTTTGGTTGGTGTGATTGTTTTGTTGGTGTATGATGTTATGGTGCCATTCCACAGATCTTCTTTCAGATTTATTAGTTCGTTGTGGCTGGGTGGTGCTTGATCGATTGTGAGTCTTTACTGTCGTAGCTTGTGTGTTGTTTCTGCTTTACTGTTTATTTAGTTTTATGTTTGTTTAATTCTGGGTTGTGGATTAATCTTTGCCGTAGGTCTTTATTGTGATGATTAATTATGGGGCTATTTTTATTGTGGGGTCGTTAGTTAGTTTTTTGGGTTGGTGGTGTGTTGGTAATCTTTTTCTTGGGGTGGTGTTGTTGTGTCTTTCTTTTTTTGTTAGTTGAGTGGCCGGCTTTATTATGTGGCGCAATGTTTTATGTTATGTTTTTTAGTGTATGTGTGGCTGGTGTTATGTTTGTTTTTTTGGTGTGACTTTATGTGTTTTTGTTTTTAGTGTTTGTTTATGGGGCTTGATTTTTAGTTGTGGGTTAGTTGTTTTCTTCTTTTTCGTTTTTTTTTTGTAGGTTGTTGGGGATTGTTTTCCTATGGTTGTTGTTTGGTGGTTTGTTTTTTGGCGTGGTAGTATTTTTCTGTGGGATCGTGGTTGGGTTGTTGGTTTTTAGGCGGGGTTTATGTTTTTGGGACTCTTGTTTCTTGATTGCTTTGTTGTGTGGTTGTTTAGTTTTCTTGGGTTGATTTGGGGGTTATTGGTATTTTTTTTTGTTATTATATGGGTGTGCGTTTTGAGGTTTACTTTTGGATTATGGGGTGTTCTGTGTGTTTGTTGTTTGGTCTTCTTTTGGTTTTTTTATTGTTGTAGCCTCTATTGTTTTTGTTTTTTGTTCTTTATCGTGTTGCCTGTTTTTTTTTGTGTACGTTGGGCAGTTGTTTTGAATGGCTGTGGCTTTTGGTGTTTAGCGTGTGTTGGGGGTGGTCGTTATTTGTGTTTGAAATTTGGGGTGGTTTTTAGGGTTATTGGGAGGGTGGCTGTTTGGTGTGTTTTTTTTGGGATCTTGATATATAGCTTGTCAGTTTGTTTTTTTGGGTGGTGCTGTTGGGTGTGTTGGTTTTATGATGTGGCTGTTTTTTTGGGCTGTATCGCGGTGGTTTTAGGTTTTTTGTGGGGTTCTGGTATATTGTTGGCTTTGGTAATATTGGATGTTGTTTTTTTATTATTTTTTCTATGGTTATTTGTGAGGTTTTAGTGTGATATGGCGGTTTGGTTGTGGGGGTGTTTTTTTTCATGTTATGTTTGTGTTTTGCTTGTGTTGTGCTGCATATGGCGATCTATTATTGTGGTTTCTGTGGTTTGGATTTATTGTATGGATGGTGGGTGTGCTTGATTTTTTGTGTGTTTTTCCTGGCTTTTTTTTTTGTTGGGGTGCTTATTGGTGGGTCGTTTTTGTGTTGTTTGGGTGGGGGTGGTTCGTTGTCTTGTGGCGTGAGTTTGGTGTTTGTTTGTGGTGTTATTGGGTTGGGGAGGTGGGGGGGTGAGAGTTTGTGTATGGGTTATTGTAGTTTTTGGTAGGTGTCTACAAATGTTTTCGTTGGGCTTGGCAATTTGTTCTCGTTTGTTTTTTGATCTTGATTGATAAGTCTATGCTTGGTGGTGTGATGTTTAGTTTTTGTTGTATGTTGGTTGGGGGTGTTTGAGGTGTTGGGTTGTGATTCGTTCTTCTGTCTTTGATGATGGGATTTGGTTTGGCTGTTGGTGGGTGCGGTCTTTGTTTATTGGCTTTTTTGTTTTTATTATGTGGTTGTTGGTGGGGATAGTGAATTGTGTATTGATTCTTCTTGTATGGGTTCTGGTTTTTAGTTCGTTTGGGATCGTGGTGCGTGGTGGGTGGCTTGTTTGTTTTTTTTTGTGTTTGTTATGGGTCGCTGGTTTCTGGTTTGGTTGTTGTTCATTTTGTCTTTTTAGATAAATTGGTGTTGGTGTCTGTTGTGTGGTTCTTTGTGCTTGTTGTTGTTTTTTTTGTGGGATTGAGTTTGGGTACGGTTGTTGGAGTTTTGTTTGTATTTTGGGTGATTTGTCTGTTTGGGTTTTGTTTTGTTGGTTTAGTTTGTTGATTTGGTTGGTTTTGGGTGTTGTTCGGGTGGTTTGTTTTTGGATTGTTCTTTGTTGGGTGTTTTTGGTTGTGTTTGCGTTGTTTATTTTGTTTTGTTTTGTCTTAAGGGGTAGGTATCGTAGTTGCGCGTTTTGTTAGTTTGGGTTGAATTTGTTTTAGGTTAGCGGTAGGATAGTCTTTTGTGCTGGAGTGGGAGGTGTTATAATTTTGGGCTTTTGGATTCTATGGCGTCTGTTGGTATTTTTCGTTTTTATGGTTGTGGTGATTTGGTGAGTATTTGTAGGCTTTTGTTTCTACGTTTTTTGATTTCTGGTGTGGGTTTGCGTGGATGTTATATGTTTGGCTTGGGGTTGTTTCGGGTTTGATTGGTTTGCAGTATTTGTTGTCCTGTGTTTAATCTGTGGGGGTTATTGTGGTTTTTTATTGGATTGTCGTTTCTTTGGCTTTTTATTTGGGTGTGTTATTGCGATCTAGTTGTTCTTGATCCATTTTGATGGCTGTTTATTTTAGTGTTTATGGGCTCATGGTTTTCTTATTGTTGATGTTGATATATTCCTGTATCTTATTGCCGTTTGAGTTGGTTTCGCCTGGGTTAGGATTAAATATATGCACATTAATATTAAATAAAATTTTTGATTATTTTAGCATTTATGAAAATATCTATAACAATTTTATAACAATTAAAAATATTTAACAATAAATCAATAAATTTAAATTTAAATATATTATTTTTAAATATCCTTGAAATAATATTCTAATAAAATTATAAATTTATTTTAATATATAATAAAAGTCATAAACTCAATATAAATACTCATATTAATTAATATTTATAAAAAAATAAATAATATTAACAAAATATTCTATAACACTTAGATAAAAAAGTAAAAATATTATTTCATAAAAAAAGACACATATACAAATAAGCATAAAATCAATATTATTACTTTAAATATCCCAAAATTATAATATACGACTAAAAAAATAATTTAGAGTTAGTTTAGCTTTATTTTTAAATTGTTTAAGTTTATTGAGCTTGATTTGTGCCTTAGTTGTAAAGTTTTAGTGTTTTTGCTTTTCTAGCTTTGATTCTTGTGCAATCATGTTTCTTTGCTTTATTCTTATGTGCATTTGCTTCTAAAATTAGTTCCAAATCATTCCTTGTTACATTTAAACACAAATATCAATGTCTCTCGATTTCTCCATTCTAGCCTCGTTGGGACATAACGACCGGGAACTCTCTATATCTGCTTTCCGGTTTTTCTTGGTCTCGCGGATTTTGTTCCTTGATATATATTTATATTGGAATACATTTATCTATGTATTTTAAGGAGTTTTTGGCGAGTCATGGTAATGATGCGTGATAGCGACCCCGTATCGCTTAAGAGGGGCATCACAATTTGTGTTTTACAGCCATGGCGGGTCGAATTTACCATTTCTTTCGATTTCTGCACTCGCATTTTTGAGCCATTTATATTGTCAGTTTAGTTCATGAATAGCCATACTAATTTGTGTTATGAACCAACTTATTGAATTTGCAGCCATGGCATGGCAAATTACTATATTTAGAGGCATGTATTGGTCGTCGGATCATTAAGGGTGAAAGTGATCCGTATCTTGGCGGGTTTCAGGGTTCGGTTTGCAGCCATGGCGGGTCGATACCTCTTTGTTCGGTTCCATGGTTTCTTTAGGCTTATATACAGTTTTTGGACAATGCCTTTTGCGTATGCTCATGTTGTGCTTTGCTGATGGAGAGGTGGGTGAGATGCGGTTGTACACCTCGCGGTATGTGTTTGGGATCTGGGTATGTTTATTGAGGTTTTTTGGGGATAGTTTGGTGTTAGTTGGTTTTGTGTTACCGTTGAGTTTAATGTCGGCGATGTGGATGTCTTTTTCCTGTTTACGGTGTGTATTCTCTCGCCTAGGTCCTGTATCTTTGGTCTATCGCAGTCACACAAGAGTTGTTTGCAGCCATGGCGGGTACTTGGCACCACTACCGTGTACGTAAATCTGAGCCTTGCCGCAACAGTAGCCTTTGCAGATGTTGGTGTTCCAATGCATTGGGCCTCCCAGTAGAATCTGAATCCTTCGCCCACCTTTTGGAATTATAATTACTTGGCTTTATGTAATCTTTGTTATCTTTCTCTAGCAGATCTCACCAGCAGCTATGTTTGCTCTTTAGTAAAGGTATTTAATAACTCATGAGCCAAGGGGGTTTCCACTGAGGTGAGATCCGATATGTTTTTGGGAAAGAGAGCAAGAGAGATGGAGCGGTGGGTATGTATTTGTGGTTTAGGATAATTTATTAATTTTTCTTGAGAGTCGTGTACTTTGGTAGCGTTTGTACCAAACTAACACTCTCATGCGTTATTTGTTTGCAATTACCAATTTTTAATATTTATTATAATAATCGTTATTCTATGGTATAAAATGCACTCTACTGGCAAAGAACCCGGTCGTGAGATATGTAGGAATTAGGTAAGTCTGAGGTTCGTACCAAGAGCTATGTGTTAGTAGTAATTTAAATTGAAATGGTTTTAAAAGTTGCTTGTTTTCAGAAATGCAAAATAAATTAAATAAGAAAGTATACAGAAGATTAAATCAAGGGAGAAGAACGTACTAGCCTCTAGCAATTTTACTTAATTATTGAGGAAGATGAGTGTTTCTTTTTACTTACTAATGCAATGTCTAAATTACGTTTAGTACCGGGTGGTTTAATATCGCTAGGTTCGATTTGTAGTCCTAACCTATAATTCCTACGATCTCAACCCCGTTGTTCACAGAAGTCGGGTATCTAGTTCATAGTCATAAAACCCCCAACTATCCTAAAGACATGTCTAAGTGTCGACAATCCTACTACTCGCAACTAAACCCTCCTAAAAGGATTTCTCGCGCTTTATAGTACTAATCTTCATGTCAGGCAGTGATAAGGCAACCCTACACTAAGAAAAGGTGTAACTATTCCTAGTATCCTAATAAACTATCTTTCAACAGCTTGCGCCTACTAAATAGCTTAAAGGGATCTACACTAACCTCAACACTATCAAAACGCGAGGATCAATCAACAGACAACCAGGATATTCAAATAAACAATAATTAAACCAAGGAACATGCATAATCACAACAAAAAAATACATAAACTAGCTAGCATAAGTATTCTTAGCCACTCATGCTATATAGGATTGTATAATACATAATGAAAGAACATTAACGATTAAACTATTATAATTACTTACAAAAATATGCTGATGGAATGATGACTATAAATGCTGTTAAAAGCTAATCCTCCCTTGAAATGGTGGTGAATAGAACTGAAAAACGTCTCCTAGAGAAGCCTTAGTCATCACCTCTGAGTCTTCTCTTCCAAGTATCTTCGGGGGGGGGGTAATACCAAAAATAGGAATTGATTATGATTTGTTTAGCTATGGGTAGCCATAAGTGATGAGCTACACCATAGTTCTTCAATTGCATGTATCCTTCCTTTGATAACAATAACTAAAGCATAACCTAAGGTGAGGAGCTACACCGTAGTTTCTTCAAATGTAAAATTCTTCTCAGGGGCTACGACGTTGTCCCAACGGGTCAACTACGCTGTAGTTCTTCATAATCCAGGATGGCTTGATTTAGTTTAGTATGGGTTACGACGTAGTCTTGTCGATGCAACTACACCGCAGTTTTCACCTAGAGTATTTCCTTTATTTAATTTCATCACGCAACCTTCCATTTTCCGTGTCTTTCGCTCAAAGCTTCATATTTTCCTAACAACAAAAATAGGAAGCAAGTAAGTTACACATTTCATCATAAACTATAATATAATTATGATCAATTTTATAAGGATTTTGCATTAATATGCATAAAAACATATTTGATGTTATCATGTCTTTAATAATGAAATTTAATAGTATAGTCTGACTCATCAAGTTTGTGTTGAGACTGTCGTTGTTTTAGTTTAAATTTACGATTACAAAATCAAGTTTGCTTTATACTTTTGGCTTGATCCTTCTTCGATGCCTCACAGGTCCTTTCGTTGCCTCTGTCCATGGCATGCAACAATAGTGGCAGGTGCATGACAATGGTGATAGGCTCATACGCTGCCAAATACCTAAATAAGGTTGCAGCCATAACGGGGTTGTTCACATTTTTTGGGGCCGAGGTGTGTGTGGAAAGGCGGGTAAAAGAATGTATGCGTGCTTTCTTAAAAGGCAGTGATGATAAAATTTGAGTGTTTGATGCGTGTTGCATAGGCTCACATTTTCCTTTGCATTTTCTTCATGCAGCAAAAACGCAGTTCTTACCAATGTTTGTGAGTTTGGCACGTTTCGGGTGCGTCTTGTCGGGCCAGGCTGCTTACTTGCAACATGGTCAGACAATATTTCGAATTCTTACTAATGCTAATATGTTGCACATCTATTGTGTCTTGCTTATAGCTGTTTGAAATATGCTTACGGTGTTTTGAAACAATTTTTATAAAACAGTAATGATAACGATTCTAAAAGGCTATGGTGATAAAATTTGAGTATGTCTAAGCGGGTTCGGTTACAATTATGGATCACAGTGCAAATCTCGCAGGCTAGAGGCTTGCTAAGTTTGCAGCCATGGCCCGCCATAACACCTCTTTCATTATAAGATACATGACTCACTAGACTCCATAGTTACTATAGTTTTCTCCCGCATCTACTTTTACAGCTTAGCCAAGTCAATAGTTATGATCTTTATGATTTGTACGATTCTTGTGCATCTATAAGCGTCGAAAGAATTGGTCTGATTGCTTTATTCGTCGCCACATAGGCTGCTCAAGAATAAGGAACGCGTAAAAGTTGTTTGAACGCTAATTGTGACAGTAGTTAAAAACAGGTTGTGTATTTGTATGACATCCCCTTAACGATTCTAAAGGCTGTAATGGTAAATTTGAGCACGTCTAAGCGAGTTTGGATAATTTTTAGGGTTACACGCATTTTGGCAGGGCAAGCTTGCTAAGTTTGCAGCCATGGTGGCACGTACCCCTTTCTGAGTTGCACTTGCTCATTATCTAAACCTCATATGTCACCAAAGTTGGATTTAGGAGTGGTATGGTAAATTTGTCAGAAGAGAAGATGGAAGTGGGCTCAGGATAAAAAAGGTAAATATAGAGTTTTAGGAGTTATGTACTCTGGTAGTGTTTGAACCAAAGTACCGCACTTTCTTAAGCCACTATTTCAAATATGCTTGCGGCATTTTGAAGCAGTTTTTATAAGACGTTAATGATAATGATTTTAAAATGATGTGATGGTAAAATCTGAACATGTCTAAGCGGTTCTAGATAAAGTTGGGATTACAGGCATTTTGGCGCGATGAACTTACTAGGTTTGCAGCCATGGTGGCCGTATCCCTTTTTCCCGGTTGCTTACTTATCTGAACCTTATAATATTCCAAGAGCAAGAAAGATTGAAGAAGGTGTGTGTTGAGATGTGTTTTTAAAGAGAGAAGAGATGTGCATTTTTGGTGTCTTATAAGACCGTAATGATGACGATTCTAAAAGGTTGTGATGATAAAATATGAGCATGTCTAAGCGGGTTGGGTTAATGTTGAATTAAGTTACATCTTGCGGGCATGCTTGATTATTTGCAGCCCATGAGCGGCCATATATTTCTTTTCCTGGACTGCTTACTTATTTGAGCCTAATAATATAAGAGTAATAGAATTCATGTTCGAAAAACTGTCTGCCATGTGTGTTGGGCATTAAATAGAAGGTGCGATCAGGCAGTCAAAAGCTGCTTATGCTTTTGGCTTATGGCTTGCACATATTTTGTTCTCATGCTTAAATTGTGTAAAAATCAAAATTAGGTACTGCTTATAGCTGGTTTAAATGTGCTTACGGCGTTTTGAAGCAGTTTTTATAAGACGGTAATGATAACAATTCTAAAAGGTTCTGATGATTATATCTGATAATGTCTAAATAGGTTCGGTTAAAGTTTGGGCCACGTGTATCTTGGCGAGGCAAGCTTGCTAAGTTTGCAGCCATGGCGGCCGTATCCTCTTTTTCCCAGCAAAACTCCATATTTGCTACGTGTTATCCCTCTCTCACTACCATCTTCTCTTCCAAAGATATTTACCCTACCACTCCCTCTTCTACTTAGGTGCTTCTCTTACAAGTTTCATGCCTACCATACATAAATAACAGCTATTTCCCACTTTCGATTGGAGTATATATAGTATCAGCTTCAGTATGATTTGTGTGTTTTGCACCTCGCCATAAAAATATACCAATTTGGTTAGCCTGCTTTAGAATTCATGCGTTATTCTGTTATTTTAAACAGGTTTTATCCATGTTGCTTGATTTATGTTGTTTGTTATTGGAATTGCTACGCTGTTAGGCCATGTTTAATTATGTTTTTTGGTTAGGAATTTGCTTAATTGTCATTCCTAATTAAAGTAAATAAACATAATGTTCCAAAAGCTTATTTCCATGGTGTGTTAGTCCATTAAACAAAGAGTGTGGGGCAAAGACTTGATAACATTGTTATGCAGCCGTATTTTTTCACAGCCATGACACAATCGTACATATGTTGTTTATGACAACATGCTAGTTTTTAACGTCACTTTCTGACTCTAATAGTTAACTATGCGTTCAAATGATCAAGCAGTCACAAAAATTACGTAGGTTAAATAAGTTTTTGGATTGTGTTGCCTGATTAGTTGAACACATAAATGATTGTTAAAGTGTCATAGGGGTTTTTACACTGTCACGCGTGCCTAGATTAAGAAGATGCCTTCTAATCATAAATGATTAGTGAACACATAAAATGATTTTTTAACGTCACTTTTCTTACTCTAATAGTTAACTATGCGTTCAAATGGATCAAGCAGTCCAACAAATTACGGGGGTAAATAATTTTTGGATTGTGTTGCCTGATTTGTTGAACACATAAATGATTGTTAGAGTGTCATAGGGGTTTTTACACTGTCACGCGTGCCTAGATTAAGAAGATGCCTTCTAATCATGCATATGTGAGAGTAACAAAACCCTTATCATGTAGTTGGTTGTTACACTGTGTTCGTTGATCATTGTTTACGTCTGATGTCTGACCAATTGCATGCTACTTTGATGATGTGATGATGAAAGAATCGGTTTGCAAACTGCCTACCAGTTGCTAGACCATGTTGGGTGCCACCCAGCCGTATCTTTGCGTGGCATCGCTATATTGTGTTTGCAGCCATGGCAGGTAGGGTGCCCTTTTACCCGGTTCCAGAATCGCAACTGTGAGTTAAACTTGATTTTTTATTGTTCTAATGTTTGCTTGATTGTGTTTCGCATCACGATTGGCATTTGTTGCTTTCGAGCTTTGACTTGCCTATCCTAGGTTAGCTTTTTATTTTTGCAAATTATAATCCATGATGATACTATGACATTTGTGAGGTCCTTATTGATATTGATGTTTCAAATTAGCACGTATCTTTGCTAGGCAGCACCAACAAAGTAGTGTTTGCAGCCATTGTGTGTCGAACACCTTTTCATCCGGATCCGCGCTTGCAAATCTGAGCCATTAAGTTTAGGTATCTGTCTTTATTGGCCACCCCTGCGTCCATGTCAGGAGTTAAAAACAATTATTTCGAGAGTGAAATTATATATCTTTGGGTGTTGACTGCTTACTTGGACGCATGAATGATCTTTCGAGTGTAATAGGGGTTTTGGCACTGTCACGCGTGCTTAAATATAGAAAATAGCTTCTAATTTGGCATACGTGAAAGTGACAAAATCCATTATCAGTATTGTTCGGATGCTACATTGTGCTTGGTAATCATTGTTTACATCTGATGTCCCACGGATTTCATGCTCCCTTGATGAGGCAGTGATGAATATGAGCAGTCTGAGTAGAACGTGTGAAAGTTCATAACTTGGCTAGGCAACCTATTAGGTGTGTAGCCATGACAGACCTACACTCTTTCCCAACTTGAAGGTCTTATTTGAGCGAATCGATCCCTTCTTATAAGAATCAATGTTTTACCGTTCCTTTACAATGTATAAAGCCTGGCAATGATGATAACGGAGGACTGAGCCTTAGTTGTATCTGTTTTATGATGTGTACCAATTATTGAGCAGCTTATCAGCATCTAGAACATAGAATGAGATGCCCTATGTGCGGATAAGCTACTCAAGAATAAGTTTGTGCAACAACGGTTTAGCTTACAATGACAGTCCCTGTCCGAGCCTGTCTTAGAACTGTTTCACATGTGGAAAAATCATACGCGAGCTATTTTGAATCTTCATCAAGTGTGTCATTCACTTTTTTTGTTATTTTTTTTTCGTTTCTCACCTCTTACAAGACTTTTCATCCAAAGCTGATCTTGGACTGATCTTTGTCAACCTTTCACGTGGGAACCGTTGTCCCTGTTAAGTGATAAACCTGACCGTGGAAACCCGACTTGATGTTTTTGCTTAATAGGGAGGATTCTTGTTGGCCTACATGAACGGTTCACCAGAAGCTAACAAATATAGTTTAATACAATTTTATAGCGGACAATTACTACTTACCGCAACCACGCATGTTCGTTGTTTCTATTAACCCTCAGAATGCGACGGAGACGTTGTTTCATGCTCCACATTAATAGATGCATCGGACCTTACAGAATCCTTTTAGTCGTGGTTATTCAATAATGATGCGGCAACGACGGTAACAGCCATAAACGGATTTGTGTTTTGATACGTTGTATTTGTGTTGCACAAAGAATGAAAAGAAGAAGTCGTGCTACTAAATAGTGTCGCCATCTCTTCTTCCAATTCCTGTTCATACACCAATTTTGCGTATCCAAAACAAAAATATGTTTATGAATGTTACCACCATTGCCGCTTCTAAATCACGGATTACGGGGTGGGGGAATTTTAGCTGCTACTTTTTAATCGTGTTGTAATGCAGGCATTCAAACATAGTTTGGCATCTGCTCTAAGACCACCGCTACCCAGCAAGAACACTTTAAGTTGAATGACTCTGGGTTTAAACACTCCGCTTGGGCCTGAGAAAATGATATGTTGATATGCTTAAATGCTAGCCTAATGTTAGTGTAAAACCAAAAATTTGAATTTCATTTCATATTGGTAATTTTGAATATAACCTAAAGTTTATTAATAAGCATTTGAAATTTAAAACCTTAGGTTATAATTTTGGGAAATTATAAAGATATAAACTAGGTTATTTTGTTTTAAAGATATATATAGTTATATGGTATATATATATATATATATATGGCCGGCCCATATTTAAAAAAAGATATTTTGGTTAATTTGATTATTTTGTATATTTACTTTCTTTTTATAAAAGAACATATTTTAAGAGATAAGTATTAAAAGGTTTTAGCAAGTATTTTGTGTAATCTTCAAAATGGGAAAAAAAAATTTTGCCCCCCCCCCCTCTTTGAGTTAAATGGCCGGCCATATGGTGGTGTTGATACACCAAATCTTTTATTTTTGTAGCAAAAAATATTTTAGGAAAATAGTGTAAAAGGTTTAAGCAAATATCCTGTAATCTCCTTAAGTTTTAAGAAAATCTTGTCCCCTCTTTTTCTCTTTATAAGGCGGCCAATATTATCCTCTCCATCATTCACATCATTCTCTCAAAATTCTTACTCTATAATTTTGTGTATTCCTCCATAGAAGCTTCAAGCAAGAAAAAGGTTTAGGTGTTTTTTTTGGGTAATCCTTGAAGTTTTGGTGTTCTTGGTGTGGTATTGATCTTCATTCTTTAGTGTATTCTTGGGTTCTTGGTGTTTGATCTTGTACTCCTCTCTCATTCCATAGGTAATTCTTGATTTTGTTTCATTCTTGTTGTCACCATGATTACATATGCAAAAGTTTTCATAAAAACCTAAAAGATGTAAGAAGTAATGGTGTTTATGTTTATTGTCAATTCTCTCTTAGGGTTTAATCCAATTAAATGGTTTAATTTACATGTTATGAAACCATAAGAAGATATTTTATATGTTTAATAAAAACTACCAGATTAGAAACCCTAGGGTTGGTTTTGATGGGTGTTAATTAGGGTTTTCATAGTTAATAATTCTGGGTAGAATTTTAGGTCATGTTCAACGTGGTATAACTTGATGATAAAAAGTGGTTTAACATGATTCTTGAGCCTAAAGTTAAATTCAAAGAGACTAGTTTTTGGAAAATCTAGCCTAATGTCAATTGGAGGTCGGGAAGGTCAATTTTTAGATTTTATAAGATTAAGTGTCAAAACTGCAGATTCTGCCCGAAAATTTCAATAGTAGTATTTGATTTTTAATGCTCAAACCATAAGGAATTAGACTTTAAAATTTGATTTGGTAAATCTTCATGATATGTGCTACATCCATGATTGTTTTCAGAATTTTATGAGTTGTCTAAGTAGGGTTTTTACGCGTCAACTTTTCAAAGGTTCTGCCAGGTCAAAATACGGGTTAGTTTTGGGTACATATCCTTGGGTTAGTCTACATAAATTAAGGTGGGTCAAGGGATACTTAAACATGGAAATAAATTTAAATCAATGGATCGTGGTGTATGTAGACATAAGTAGGAACCTCTGTAATTTTGGTGTAATTTTTAGAAGATGTTTTTGTGGGTCTTTAACATCGGGAAACTTACCTTAAAAACTGGACAGATTATGAAAATTAGGGAAACCCTAATTAGGTCACTTAAACTCTATATATGGTAAGACCAAGTGATAAAACTTATAGCATAAGATAGATAATAACATGTAATCATGGATTTATGTAGATTCGGTGAAGAGGTTTTAATCCTTTGTCTTTGTGTTCTTTCTCTCCGTTGCTTGTTGGTTAAGGTACATATATTCCGTCCTTTTAGTAAGGACACTTCATTCTCTTTTGTTTGGCTACTTGATCTATTTGATATTCGTTTGACATTCCTTTGATTTGCTATCCGAAATCGCGACTCATGTGATATTGACAATCCGTTGATTCGATATTCGTTTGTATGAATCTGTTGGTTCTCGTTTGGAATATGCTTCTAGATTCGTTTCCATATTTGGATTATTTGAAACTTGTTCACTTATCTTTTGCCTATCTCTTTTCCCGAGCTATTTTTATCTAGTCATGGAGGTACCATGACCATGTCATTGATGCACCAATGGCATGACACTATCTGTGGCGGTGTGATTAGTCTACGTCGTTCCTTTTTGTATGTGCACTTATTATGATTTGATTATATATGTTCGTACACTCTCCATAGTGCTTGTGTATATGAATATAACTTTGTTTTGTAGGGAGCGTATGGATGCATCTGAGGTAAACTTTGTTTCGTCAGTTCTGGTGAATGGTTGTGTGTGTGCAATACAACCCCATTTCACATTTTGTAGGGGTACATCTGGAGTTCTGCAGCTCCCATGTACAATTTTTTATGATAATGATTTGATTACGAGGTATGTCTGGAATTATGTAGTCTAAGCGTGTGGCGTTGCTTTAGATTTTTGTTTCGAGCTCGTAGACACTCCTTTGTTATCCTTAATTCTTAATCATCGCTTATTATTTCGTATGAAATTTGTTTAGCAGATTCTCGGGATCCGTTTCATTCATTCTGTTATTTTATTACCGTTGTCGTTATTATATATCTGTTCACTGAGCGTTAGCTCAGCCGCGTTTTCTTTTCCTGCTGCAGGTACTAAGCGGGAAGCTGGGATATGAGTGATGAGTGTATGAAGCTTCTAGAAGACCATATACATTATTTAGATTTCCATGTTTTAGAATTATATTTAAGACCCTTTCGTTGAAGATTTTTTCATTTAGATCTTCTGTTGGATTTTAATAATTTTTGGGAGGTCATTTTGTTGCATGGGACTTGGTATTTTAAATTTATAAGTCATTTACCGTTTACGTTTATATGTTCTGTTTGATACTCTTAAACATATAATTTTGGTCTCTTTATCGGAGCGACATGTTACAGTTAGAATCTTATACTATATAAGATTAAGTTGGGAGATTTGAATGGACAGTATTAATGACATAGTGTATTGATAGAGCAGCAAGTTTAAACAATGATTGAGACATGAAAACTTAGAGGATCATGTATGAATTCAGTTTTAGAATCCCTACAGTCACTAGATTTGTTAATTGGCATTCAATTGCCCAGTTACACCACAATGAATGGGCTGCAGACATTTAATTATAGGGGGAGGGTCAGTTACATGGGAGCGAATGAGTGCCTGTATAAATTACCTGTAGCTCATGTCATTAGCCAACTATCACTGCTATTAACTTCTCAGGCTGCACACCTCATACCTGTGTGAATATGTCGACCTCTACTACATCGAACTCGAAGACACTGATGTTGGACCAACTGGATCTTGGGGTGACAGCTACAAGTATTTTTTCTAATGTTACTACCATGAGTTTCACTCTTATAATCTTAACAAGGAATGAACCTTTTAACGAAACAACTCTCTTAATTTAACGGTTAACGTATTATATTCTATGTTTTTTTTCATCGGTTTAAGTTTGTTTTTTGACATCTGCGGTATGCTCAGCCCCTAAGAAATAGTTTCAGTACTTTCTTTCTTTTCCTATTTCCGTATTTAAAATAGTTAAGCATAATCATTAACTTACTTTTGTTGTTCGTTTGACGATTCGATAGGTTCTTAGCAGATTCAGAATCTAGATGAACTCAAGAACCTGCTTTCGACACATCTGAATGACATGGATGGTAAATGCTTATTGGTTTCTGTTGAGGAGATGGCAGTCACATAAAATTCATGTACTCACGTTACGTTACAACAACCTCAATGTCCGGTCACATTCTGTTATTGCTTCAATTGCATAAATCATAAATATGAATTATAAGACATGCGATTTTCTGTTTAAGCATCAAAATTGGACTTCAATAAGAAACCATACAATTACAGTGGTGTAGTTGGTCTCTGTAAATGTCCAAATCAAATTAGTCTTTAGCTCAAATAAAATTGCAACTCTTTCGGTATAATTTTTATACTCTTATTTGTTTGTGGACACTTAGCCGTGGCCTAGGGGACCAAGGCAAGGAGAATGAGTCATTAACCATTGGGTAAATAGGCTAGTTGAGACAATTAGGACAAGTCTTAATTAGTTATATGATGTACTAGTACTTTTAGGATCCTTAGCAAGATTTTTGGTGATTTCCTATGCATGTGTATGCATGTATTCGGTTATAGTGGACACTTGACACCAAAATTGATTAAATTTTGTGTTAAGGAATGAAAAGTGGGTATTGGTTTGAGACTAGGTAAGTCTATGTATTTTCGTGGTACGTCCAAATGTATTTTTTTGCGACTCGTAACCCTTTTGCGTGACTAATAAAAAAAATATGCAAAGTACATAACTATCTTCCTAGAAATTATATATTACTTGGTGGATGTAAACCTCAATTTATTTTATGACCATTTACATTAATTGATTATTTCTAGTCTACGCGCTTTAGCTTAAAGTAAACATTAAAAGTAAACGCGTATCGGACTAAAATAATTAGTGATCATTAATAGAGTCGTACAATGACATGAAAATGAGAAATGTTACACAGACGAGCACATGCATATACACGTCATCAGATGGAGACAGAAGCTAGATTATCTAGAGAGGCTTGGAGGCGGTCGATGGATGCGAGTGATCTTGCTTGCGGAGAGGTTATGTCACTGCGCACTACAGTACTGGCTCAGATGTCAGAGATTAGAGAGTTACATGATGTTGATCGTAGGAGACAGGCTATGATTTTAGAGATGCTGAGGGCAGACCAGAGGAGATCTACAGAGATGAGAGAGTTGAGGACAGTGATCATACCCGACAGTAGCAGCTTATACAGACATTGACAGTTATGCAGTCTCTACAGAGAGAGGTGGCTCCATTACTAGGACAGGTGACCACCTTTTAGGGGCAGGTGACAGCCCTACAGGGACAGGTCATAGCATTACAGGGACAGGTTACCATACTACAAGGATAGCAGGGACCCGTTGGAGGTTCTGCACAGCTAGAGCTGCCAGTGGAGGCTGGTAGCAGTTCATAGATTAGATCATATTATGGCTAGTCATTTTGTATATAGCCTACTAAGTATTACGGGTTTAATCCCGGCTAGTAAGGCTTTAGGTTGTTATGTTTATTTTGTAACCTAAACATTATGATCCTTTTGTATCTGGACCATTCATGTATGTTTTCCAATTTATATATGGAATGGTTGTATTATGTCACGTTTGTAATCGAATTTGTTTATGAATGAATGTCGATTTGGTTATATCATTGTTGATTACAATTCAGTTGTATATTTCACTGTGTGATGTGATCTCACTTTATTTATCATGTATATGTCACGTCATGGTTATGATTTTATGAAATCTAACGGGTATTGTATTTTCTTTTGATTGAAGAAAATGGCACCAAAACGAGCCACAAGGTCAACACCGGTCACAACAACCCCAGCCCCAACAGCAACCACCACCACATCGGTCACTAATGCCCAACTTCAGGCAATGATTGACCAAGGTGTCACTGCCGCTTTGGCAGCACGAGATGCAAACAGGAATGGCGATGACAGCCACACTTCGGGAACAGGTGGCAGAAGGACTGAACGCATTATTCGAGAATGCACTTACCAAGACTTTATGAAGTGCAAACCTCTATATTTCAAAGGCACTGAGGGAGTTATTGAATTAATGTGGAATTAACTCAAGGTTTGAAAGGAGGAGGACTGTTTTGCATATAAGCAAACTTACTCTGTCGGAAATCAATTAGTTTTCCACTTGTACTCTTCTAGCAGGTGCTCTAACATGGTGGAATTCCCATGTTATAACTGTCAGTCATGATATTGCATATGCAATAACTTGGGCCGATCTGAGAAAGAAAATAACTGAAAAGTACTGTCCATGGAACGAGATGAAAAAGCTCGAGGCTGAATTGTGGAATTTGAAAAAGTGAGGGGTATCTGTGTGATGGGTTATAACCACGTTTCAGGAACTAGCACTACTGTGTGTTAGGATGTTTCCTGAGGAGTCTGACAAGATTGAAAGGTACGTTGGTGGATTGCCCGACATGATCCATGGAAATATAGTAGCATCAAAACCGAAAACCATGCAAGAGACTGTTCAAATGGCCACTGAACTAATGGATAAGAAAGTCAGCACCATTGCTGAAAGACATGCTGAGAACAAAAGGAAGTTTGAAAACTTCCGAAAACAATCAAATCCACAACAACAAACAAGGAAGACAGAACACTAGCAGGCCTTATCTACAGGGACTGGTGAAAAAAAGCCCATACGGGGCGATCTAAACCCTATGCCATAAAATGCAACTAAACCACGACGGTTCAGTCGTGCTTTCAAAATGCCACAAATGCAACAAATTTAGCCATTTTGCCCGTAAATGTAGGAGTGCGGGAAATGCCAACCATGCTAACAATCAGAGGGGCACTGGGTCAGGCCAGAAATCTACTTGCTTCGAGTGTGGAGTTCAAGGACACTTCAAGAGAGAATGTCCAAAGTTTAAGAACAACAAAAATCGTGGAAATCAAGTTGGTAATGACAGGGCTCAGCAAAGTTATGCGGTTGGGAGTGGGGACATGCGAGGGAAAACCCAGACTCCAACGTCATGACGGGTACGTTCCTTCTCAACAACCGCTATGCTTCTATATTCTATTTGATATTGGTGCCGATTAGGAGTTTTATGTCTACTGCATTTAGTTCTCAATATTGATATAGCCATCTACCTTAGATCACTTTTATGATGCTCGAACTGCTGACGTGGAGATAATTGATAATACACTATCTTAGGGCGTGGCACATTAAATCTCCTGAACCACCCATTCAACATAACTTTAATACCCGTAGAACTTGGTAGTTTCGACGCTATAATTGGTATGGATTGGTTAGCAAAGTACCAAGCAATCATTGTGTGTGCCGAGAAGATCGTTCGTATCCCCTAGGGAAATGAAACATTAATTGTTCACTGTGACGGAAGCAACCAGGGACATGAGGCTCGTCTACACATTATCTCGTACTCCAAAACACAAGAATACATGCTAAAAGGATGTCCAGTCTTTTTGGCACATGTTACTACAAAGGAAGTTGAAGACAAGTCGGAGAAGAAACGACTTGAGGATGTACCAATAGTTCGAGATTTTCCTAAAGTATTTCCTGAGGACTTGCCGGGTCTTCCTCCGACTCGACAAGTGGAATTTCAAATCGATTTGATACCTGGTGCTGCACCCGTAGCTCGGGCGCCTTATCGATTGGCACCTTCTGAAATGAAAGAGTTATCGGAGCAACTAAAAGAACTATCTAACAAAGGCTTTATAAGACCTAGTTCCTCACCCTGGGGAGCTCCGGTCTTGTTTGTCAAGAAGAAGGACAGATCGCTTTGGATGTGCATTGATTACCGGGAATTGAATAAACTAACGGTGAAGAACCGTTATCCACTTCCAAGAATTGACGATCTATTTGATCAGCTTCAAGGGTCGAGTGTCTACTCGAAGATCGACCTAAGGTCGGGTTATCACCAACTGAGGGTTCGAGAAGAAGACATTCCGAAGACCGCTTTTAGAACCCGTTACGGCCATTATGAATTTCAAGTTATGCCATTTGGTTTGACAAACGCGCCTGCCGTATTCATGGACCTTATGAATCGGGTGTGCAAACCATATTTAGATAAATTTGTAATTGTCTTTATTGACGATATTCTGATATATTCAAAGAACAAGCAAGAACACGAAGAGCACCTTAAGCTAATCTTAGAATTGCTTAAGAAAGAGGAGTTGTATGCCAAATTTTCCAAGTGTGAATTTTGGATTCCCAAAGTACAGTTCCTTGGTCACGTGATTGATAGTGAGGGCATTCACGTGGATCCCGCCAAGATCGAATCCATTAAAGATTGGGCATCTCCTAAGTCACCAACGGAGATTCATCAATTTTTAGGTCTTGCTGGGTATTATCGAAGATTCATCGAAGGATTTTCGAAGATTGCCAAACCAATGACCAAGCTCACTCAGAAGAAGGTCAAGTTTGAGTGGGGTGATAAACAAGAAGCAGCTTTTCAACTATTGAAGCAGAAGTTGTGCAGTGCACCAATCCTGGCCTTACCTGAAGGAAGCGAAGATTTTATCGCATACTGCGATGCTTCAAAGAAGGGTTTGGGCGCTGTGTTAATGCAAAGAGAAAAACTGTGATTGCTTTATGCGTCACGCCAACTGAGAGTCATGAGGAAGAACTATCGTACTCCTGATTTGAACTTGGATGCAGTAGTGTTCCGCTATCAAATTTAGAGGGCCAACCATACCTGTATGGAAAAAATGTGTACAGGTGTTTCAGACGATCATAAAAGTCTACAATACATTCTTAATCAGAAAGATTTGAACATGAGGCAACGTTGTTGGTTGGAGTTGCTCAGTGATTACGATTGTGAGATTCGTTATCACCCGGGAAAGGCAAACGTTGATGTTGATGCTCTAAGCAGGAAGGAGAGAGATCAACCATTAAGAGTTAGAGCCTTAGTCATGACTATTAGCTTGGATCTTCCCAAACAAATCTTGAATGCTCAGACTGAAGCACGAAAACCAGAGAACATCAAGAACGAAGATGTTGGAGGCATGTTGCTTGAAAATGCTAAGGATCCGGAGAAAGTTAGAAAGGAAAAGTTAGAACCGCGTGCGGATGGAACGCTATGCTTCAATGGTGATTTGAGGAATGTGATCATGTACGAGTCCCACAAGTCAAAATACTCTATTCATCCGGGTTCTGATAAGATGTATCAAGACATGAAGAAGCTATATTGGTGGCCCAATATAAAGGCAAACATCGCCACCTATGTTAGCAAGTGCTTGACCTGTGCTAAGGTCAAGGCAAAACATCAAAGGCCATCAGGATTGTTGGTACAACCTGATATACCTCAATGGAAGTGGGACAATATCACTATGGATTTCGTCATGAAGCTTCCTAAGTCGTCATAAGGCTACGACACTATTTGGGTGATTGTTGACCGACTTACTAAGTTCGCAATCTTTATACCAATGAGAGACTGATCCGATGGATAAACTTGCAAGAATGTACCTAAAGGAGGTGGTCACGAGGCATGAAATACCTCTCTCAATTATTTGTGATCGTGACCCTAGGTTCGCATCAAATTTTTGGAGGTCACTTCAGAATGCTTTAGGTACTAGTCTGGATATGAGTACTGCGTACCATCCACAAACAGATGGACAAAGCGAGAGGACTATTCAAACTCTCGAGGATATGTTGTGTGCTTGTGCAATCGACTTTGGAAAGGGTTGGGTTAACCATTTGCCATTAGTCGAGTTCTCATATAACAATAGCTATCACGCTAGCATCAAGGCCGCACCATTTGAAGCACTTTATGGTCGAAAGTGTCGTTCACCTGTTTGTTGGACCGAAGTTGGAGAAGCTCAAATCCTTAGTCCAGAACTAATTCAAGAGACGACTGATAAAATTGTCCAAATCAAGCAAAGGATGCAAGCCGCTCGTAATGGACAGAAGAGTTACGCCGATCTGAAGCGTAAACCGATGGAATTCCAAGTCGGGGATAAAGTTATACTTATAGTTTTGCCTTAGAAAGGGGTTGTACGTTTTAGCAAACGGGGGAAGTTAAACCCTAGGTATGTTGGACCTTTCAAGGTGTTAGAAAAGGTTAGAGAGGTATTTCATACTAGCTCGACTTCCAGAAGAGCTAGCAGGGTTACAATACATTTCATGTATAAACTTGAAAAAGTGCTATGCGACAAACCGTTAGCTTTCCGTTACGATGGACTTCATTTTGATGAACAAAGCCTTCAGTTTGTTGAGGAACCCGTTGAGATCATGGACGTGAACTGAAGTTAAACGGTTGAAGCGAAGCCGCATCCCATTAGTCAAGGTTCGATGGAACTCCAAGAGAGGTCTTGAGTTCATGTGGGAACGTGAGGACCAATTCAAGAAGAAATACCCACATCTATTCGCAAAGACCGCACCGTCGACAAGTGCCGCGTCTTGAGCCTTGAGGACAAGGCTCGCTTAACGGGGGAAGTCTATAACACCCCGTGTTTTAGGGTCATTGACGCCGTCAATAAATCCACAATGTATCTTTTGTATTGTACGCGTTTGCTTTAAATCGTAAACGTTAAGTTAAATCGCGTACGCTAAATATTAGCGTTCAATGTAAACGGGCATCAGACGATTAAATGTTTACATCAATCAAGTGTTAAATAATTATTTTGAGAATAATTATGGTCTTTGTTCATTTTATTTTTATTGGTTACGTAAATTTGTTACGTTTCGCGATAAAGTACGTTTAGACATACCCGGAACCACCTTAATTAATCTACGCTTCAACGAATACCTATGTTTATATACAATGATCAAAGTTTATAAAACTTTACCCATATGCATATATTTACAGTCCATATATATAATTTTATATAGATTATATATATATATACTATATTATATAAATAATATATATATTTTTATATATAATATATTATGTATAATTATAAGACACAAAGACTTTACAATCTAACTTACACTTGGTAATTTATAACTACTACATTCCATGTTAACTTCTTTTTACCAACAATTGCAAGTAACCTTTATTAAACAAGAAGAATGTAAATTAGTAAACATAAACCTTAAAAAATGGATGATTCCCATGTTGGGACAAGGAGGGTCATGATAGTGGCTTGAACACTAGTCTCATTAAGAACATCATCTTGCCCCTTTGAATCAACGCCCCACTATTCCCCCCTCCCTTTGAATTTATTGGTCAAAACTTAGCTTAATATATTACCACTTTATATAAGTATACTACTTGCAATGCAGAGTTATCAACTTCACATC
This sequence comes from Tanacetum coccineum, assembly GCA_026074375.1. Classification (NCBI taxonomy): domain Eukaryota; kingdom Viridiplantae; phylum Streptophyta; class Magnoliopsida; order Asterales; family Asteraceae; genus Tanacetum; species Tanacetum coccineum. The sequence continues at coordinate 50,293 of BQNB010019024.1, forward strand.
TTTATTCACTTACCTCATAAGAAAACATTTTTCTTCTTTCTTTATCATTGAAGCCAAGGCATCTCAAACAAACAAGAACAAACCATAAAATCTTTTTTCTACAACTCATACAAGCTTTTATACACCATATCTAAGATACCTCAAAGTATTTTAAAGGTTTGATCAAGCCTTTAGAAGGATTAAAGCAAGAAAAGGAAAGATTAGGTTTTCAAACTAATCTAGGGTTTCATATTGTGCAAGCTTTGGTTTTGAGGACTCAAAAACAAGGGTTTTATCTACTTTTTTATCATTATCATCTTTTTATCATAAGGTTTCTATCTAAAAACCTTTATCTTTTCATTTCATGAGTTTATATGTATATGTTGTTCTATATAGTAAAATCACCATTTAGGACTTTTAAACATGTAAAAAGGGATTTTTACTTGTGATTAGGCTTTTGTACACTTTTTCATATGATATTAGGTTGGTAATATCATGATATAATGGGGTTATAAGTGTTGTAAAATATTGGTCTAAGTGTAAAATTTTTATGTACAAATTAGGGTTTTAAGGTGTTACTTAAGAAAGTTGGGATTAACAAGTAACATTTGGACTTGTTAACTTGTGATATTTGACAAGATATGAACTCTAATGTGCTTTATTATGATGTAAGACATATGGAATATGTAGTTAATAAAAGGTTGTGGTAATTTTTACGTTGAAAAGTATAGAAGTAAGTTATAAAACAAAGTTATACAAAATAAACTCAAAACGAACATCTAGGGGCTGTTTTGGTTCGTGTCCTATGACAGCCATATTATGAACTATAAAGATAGTACACTTCACGACGATTCCAAATATGTAAAGAACGCGAAAAACGGATTAATAACGAAAAGTTCGCTAATACGAGTTATACGTATTAAACGGGTTTATAAAATAACTTGTTATAAAAACTTATACAAAACAGAAAGTTTGATGTTTTAACAGCATTATACACTTTTTAGGATTCACCAAAAATGATAAGATTCATATTTTTTCGATTAAAAACAAAGAAGTTTTTGAATTCGCGAGTTTATATATTATATCGTATAAAAATACTTTTATTAAATGTTAATTGTTCATGACGAAACATTTATTTTTGTAACCTCATAAATAAATAGAATTTCATTACCGAGACGTGCTCGAAAAAAATCGACTAAAAACGGAGCTATAACGAATTAAAATACGACGTTTACGGGGTTTTACGATAACTTAAAACTACAAAAAAACTTGATAATGGTTTTATGATCAGTACAAGTACTGTTCCATCAGGGGACTAAAAATATTGAAAATTTCAAACTATTGATAACTCGTCTTGATACGGAAAAACGTTTGGACATAAGTAGAAAGCAAAGAAACGGTCTTGAACGCGAAAGTTACGACCAGTTTACTACAACGGAAATTATAAATGTTTTAACTTATTAAACACAATTTTACCAAAACAATTAGATGGTGATTAGCTATATAGAACGATATATGGTAGTATTTACCCAATGTGATTAGTACTTATACAACCTTAAATTAAATAGGTTGCATCTGACGATTTGCGTGACGCCTTATTTGTAACATACTTGATATTCGCTCACTCAAGGTGAGTTCATAGCCCCACGTTTTACATGATTTGTTTTACAAGTTTTTGGGGTGAGAAACATGCAATGTTTTATAATTGGACACAAGTGGTTTAAAGTTTTCATCATTATGATTAAGTGTTGCATACTGTAGCGATAACCCTAGGTGAGCCATTATCATGGAACTGTCAGGTTATTGAATTGTGAGCAGCGATTGTTATGAATTAGATCTATTGGGATTTGAATCCCCGTTCGGTATGATTTGTTATCACTGGGCAATCGAAGTTTATACCATGTCGAACATAGGATGTTGCGGGTTAGAACATCATCACGGGCCAAGGTAGGCACTTAATTAGGGATGCATTTATGTGAGTTCAGTGTCATGAGCTTAGGCTAGGAACGTAATTACATTTTATGATGTCTGAATACTGTTGCCATTTTCAAACACTTGGGAAATCTTGTGCGGTCTACAATATATGATTTATTTCAAACCTATGAATTCACCCAACAATTATTTCGGTTGACGTTTTTAAGGCAATGTTTTTCAGCGAGAGTATCAGTAGAGCATAAGGTGCCATAGGATTCATTCGGTGATTTAGTTTTGGGATGTCATGCTTAAGATATGGTTGCATTTTATGTTTTGGGATACTATGTGTTGTGAACCAATATCTTATGTATAATAACTATGAACAATAAGTTAAAGCTACAGGCTATTTGTATCAAACATTTGTTAATCCAATGTATTCAGTTTTTAAAAACGATTTTTGGTTCGTTCTTTATATATCTTGTGTTATTTGATCAGAGAAGTAACACGCTCGGGACCCTTATCCGATGCGACCAATTTGGGGTGTTACATAACGACTACTAAACATTAAGCTATCGAATATGATATCTTACCACCATTCATTTATGCCATGAGCGCAATATCATATTTTACATATCGGTTTATATAATATACTTATATAAGTTTAAGATTTGCTCGTGCAAGCAGTCATGTTTTACAAACGACGGTTACCCTACAAGTCTGTCTATATTAATTCTGAGACTATGGACGTATTTCCAGTGAGCTTCTGATGAGGAGCTAGAGGCACCAATAGAGGATCAGCCTCTACCTGCAGATACCTCACCTATAGCCCTATCATCGACGGATGAGACAATTATGATAATAAGTCATCTGATGATGACAATGATGATGATGATGTTGAGAAGGATGAGGAGGACGAGCACCTAGCTTCGGCCGACCCTTCTGCAGTACCTACAAATGATCTTGTCCCCTCAAGCTGGGAATACAGAGGCATTTGAGACTGATAATTCTGTTTCTACACCACCCACCTCTCCACACCATATCATCTTGTCTTTTGAGACCAAATCCCGTGCAGTACGGATGTCTATTTAACACCATACTCCACGATCACCATTTGCTAAGGCAGGCATTACCGAGTTGCTGCTACACTACCTTCATCATCACCACCACCAGAGAATGTTGAGTCACTTAAAGATAACATAAGAGTCTAGCATCTAGAATCTTGAGAGGCACCCTGGACATAGACAAATAAATTTGTCAGTATAGCTCATTTTGTATTCCACTAAACTTGAGTAATACTCGGTTGGTAGTGTTAATAACAAGCTTGTACTCTTTTACTCATGTAAAACAATGTATTAAGTATTAACTTACGTTGTTGGTTATGATCATGCTACTGTACGATAGGGATTTATTTATGCCATGGTTGCGGTTATCTTATATCTATGCATAACGTGGTCTCACCTTACCTACTTGTTGGGATCACGGAGTGTCATGATTTTCCCTTAAATGAAACTTCATATACATTTTGTTCCCTGTGACTTTCAGGAAACAATGACAACTGTTGATCAAGGGATGAGTGTTGAGGAAATTAAGCGGGTTGTAGCCCAGCGAGTGGCTAATGCTATCGAGGCTATTGCCATTTATGAGACGAAAACCAACATGGCCCGTAAGTCAATAAGCCAGACCGAACAACAAGAATGCAAGGTAGCAGGGAATGCTAACAACAAGAGAAAGTGGGAAGGTAACCACAATGGGCAATGTACTATAAAGGGCGGGAATTGCAAGAAGGTTGACCACATGACCCGGGAGTGTAGGAATCCTACTGCTGCTAGAAATCAACGAACTCACACCTGTTATGAGTGTGGAAGTCTGAGACACTTCAAGAGTAAGTGTCCAATAGTAAAATTTCAGAAACGTGTGGGACAAAAAGATCAGCACTCTTTCCGAACACCAGGCTGAGAACAAGAGGAAGTTGAATAACACTTCCAAGGACAATCAGAACCAACAACAGCCGAATAAGAGGCAAAATACTGGCAAAGCTTATGCTGCAGGGCACGGGGAGAAGAAATATTACATCGGGTCTAAGCCGTTGTGTCCTAAATACAACTATCATCATGATGGTCCATGTCCTCCCAAATGCCACAGGTGCAACATAGTAGGTCATCTGGTCTGTAACTATAGGATACCTACAAATGACAATACTACTAACAACCAAAGAGGCACGGGGACAAGTCAGAAGGTTAATTGCTATGAATGTGGGAATCATAATTCTCTAATTATTCATACAAACCACTTACTAAAGCATTATGTCATTTAGCTATTGTCTTGTAAACTATCATACGATTTCTCGCAAACCATTGTATTATCAGCCTATCAACAACCTTACATCCACCTTGTGAGTCATTTTGTCATCTTATAAAACTCTTTGATACGTCTTTATACATAACACAATTTTGACGAAATTGAGCATCGCATCGTTAGCCCTCAATTATACATAGCATGATCACCTATATATAATTCATGAAGGACTATGCCATGCTGAGAGTAGTCACTATGTAACATTTGTCAATAAATCCATTTTTACTTACATCCTTGAAAAACAAAGTTTTGTGTGTGTATTCGTAAAACGCGTTTACTTTGGGAAATCAAATTAGTAACCATAGCAGTTAAGCAGACCTTTACTCCATCTTGCTATAAAGTTGACATCATCTTATACCAAATACTAAGCCAAAAAGCCAAGACACATCACTAGTCGCCCTAGGATAATTCGCTATCAAATTTGCTCGCCATTAGAGAATTTACTAAATCATCCATTCAACATCAACTTAATGCGCATAGAACTTGGTAGTTTTGACGTCATAATCGGTATGGATTGGTGAGAATAGTATCACGCCATGAGCGGTTATGTGCATGAGAAGAAACTTGTTCGAATTCCCTATGGGAATGAAACCTTGGTTTTTTTGTGGTAACGAAAGTAACGACGGGAGAGAATCTCAATTGACCATTATCTCATGTTCAAAGGCTCAAGAGTACATGGCGAAAGGATGCCAGGTCTTTTTGGCATAGATATTTGCCAAGAAAGAGGAGGACAAGTCAGAAGGAAAGCAACTTAAAGACGTACCTACCGTCAGAGATTTTCCTGAAGTGTTTCCCGAGGACTTGTCGGGTCTTCCTCCAGCTCGACCAGTGGAATTCCAAAATGACTTAATTCCAAGAGCCGCGCCCGAAAGCTCGGAGCACGTATCTTTTTATTTTTTAATCATTTTTTTGATTGGCTCTATCCGAAATGAAGGAATTGCCGGAACAACTACAAGAGCTTTCCGACAAAGGATTCATAAGACCTAGTTCCTCACCTTGGGGAGCCCCAGTCTTATTCGTCAAAAAGAAGGATGGGTCATTTAGGATGTGCATCGACTACCGTGAGTTGAATAAGCTAACAATGAAGAATCGTTATCCACTCTCGAGGATCGACGATTTATTTGATCAACTCTAAGGATCCAGTATTTATTCAAAGATAGAACTGAGATCGGGTTATCACCAGCTTAAAGTACGAGAGCAAGACATTCTAAAGACGGCATTCCGAACACGGTATGGACATTACGAGTTCAGGTCATGCCATTCAGACTGACAAACGCACCTGCGGTATTCATGGACCTCATGAACTGAGTGTGCAAGCCTTACTTGGATAAGTTGTAATTGTCTTCATTGATGACATACTTATTTATTCTAGGGACGATAAGGAACATGAAGAACATCTTAAGGTAATTTTGGAGTTGCTTAAGAAAGAGAAATTGTACGCTAAGTTTTCACAATGTGAATTTTGAATTCCAAAGGTACACTTCCTTGGTCACGTCATTGATAGCAGAGGTATTCATGTGGATCCAGCCAAGATAGAATCTATCAAAGATTGGGCATCTCCTAAGACACCAACGGAGATCCGCCAATTTTTAGGTCTTGCTGGGTACTATTAAAGGTTCATCGAGGGATTTTCGAAGATTGCTAAACCAATGACAAAGCTCACTCAGAAAGGAATCAAGTTTGATTGGGGTGAAAAGGAAGAGAATGCATTTCAGTTAATAAAGCAGAAGTTGTGTAGTGCGCCAATTCTGGCATTACCCAAAGGAAGCGAAGGCTTTGTGGTCTATTGTGATGCTTCACGCAAAGGCTTAGGCGCTGTGTTGATGCATGAGAGGAAGGTGTTTGCCTATGCCTCTCGACAACTGAAAATTCATGAGAAGAACTACACCACTTATGATTTAGAACTTGGATCGGTGGTATTTGCTCTAAAGATATGGAGACACTATCTATACGGAACCAGATGCACCATGTTCACTTACTATAAAAGTCTACACACATTCATCGATCAATAAGGAGCTTAACATGATGCAACGCCTTTGGCTTGAATTCGCTAATGTGAAATACGATTTGTGACATTTGTTATCATCAGGGAAGGCAAACGTAGGGGGTGGTACAAAAAGCCATAAGGAGCGGGATAGAGCGACTGCGGGTTCCACAGCCCTTGGTTATGACTATTGGCTTGGTTCTTCCAAACGAATTTTAGAAGCTAGATCGAAGCCAGAAAACTAGAGAATCTTGTGATATGAAAGATGTAGGCGGTCATGATCAGAATGATCTACCCAATGATAAGGTTGGAAACACGCACCGACTCGGAACTTTATGTTTACACGAAAGGAGTTGGTTACCTTACTATGGAGATTTAAGATCAGTGATTATGCAGGAATCTCACAAGTCAAAATACTCTATCCATCCCGGTTCTAAAAAGATGTACCAAGATGTGAAGAAACTGTATTGGTGGCCAAAATAAACCGGTTGACATGCCGCTTATCTTAGCAATGTGCTTGGCATGTGCGAAGGGTCAAGGACGAACACAAGGCCTTCAGGGCTGTTTGTACATACCAGCGATTACCCGAATGAAGTGGGATATATCACGAGGGATTTTATCACAAATTCTAAGTAGTCACAACGGTTTTCGACACCATCTGGGTGAATGTGGATCGACTTATGAAAATTCTTTTATGCTACTTCTTGCCTATAAGGGAGAATGAATCATTGGGACAAGTTGGCAAGGTTGTAGCTAAACAGGATATTAGCAAGTCATGGGATACCTGCTTCGATTATCTGTGATCGTGATGGGAGATTCACATCCAATTTCTAGAAATCATTTCAGAAAGCTTTTTGGTACAGATATAAGTATGAGCACTGTGTATCATCCAAAAACTGACACCCAGAGTGAGAGGACTATTCAAACTCTCGAGGACATGCTACGTGCTTGCGTGATCGATTTTGGCAAAGGCTGGGTTAAACATTTTCCATTGGCCGAGTTTTCATACAACAACAGTTATCACGCTAGCATAAAGGCCACACCTTATGAGGCAATGTATGATCAAAAATGTCAATCACTGGTGTGCTGGGCCGAAGTTGGGGAAGCCCAACTGACTGGTCCTGAATTGATCCAAGAAACAACGGAAAAAATCTTCCTAATCAAGCAGAAGATAGAATCTGCTCAGGATCGACAAAAGAGCTACGCTGATCAGACCTAACAAACACCCTCACAACTATAATAGCGAAAGCCGATGGAGTTCGAAGTTGGGGATAGGGTTATGCTCAAGGTCTCACCTTGGAAAGGGGTTGTACGGTTCGGTAAGCGGGACAAGCTGAACCCGAGATATGTCGGACCTTTCAAGGTGTTAGACAAAGTTGGGAAAGTTTCCTACAAGCTGGAACTTCCCCAAGAGTTGAGCAAAGTTCATCATACGTTCCATGTATCTAATCTAAAGAAATGTTACGATGACAAACCACTAGTCATGCCGTTAGAAGGAATTCACGTTGACGATAAGCTCTAGTTGGTGGGAGAGCCCGTTGAAATCATGGAATAGAAGATCAAACGATTGAAGCGAAGCCGGATATCATTGGTTAAGGTTCGTTGGAACTCCAGGAGGGGTCCTGAGTTCACCTGGGAATGTGAAGATTCGTTCAAACAGAAATACCCATAGCTCTTCACAAACCGGGCTTCGTCATCCACTACAAGGTCTTAAGCTTTGAGGGCAAAGCTCTTTTAACGGGTGAAGACTGTAACATTTCTCAATTTCAGATCATTTTATGACTCCTATTACTTGTCACTATTTATTTTGGTCCGATACGTCTTTACTTTTAAATTAACTTTAAGCTAAATCGCGTAGACTAGAAATAATCATTTAATGTAAACGGTCATCAAATAAATTAAGGTTTTGATTGGTCTTCTTAAAATATATATATTATATATAATAAAATATATATAATAAGTATAATCTAAAAATCAATCAATGAAACCGAGGATGTAGTATAGAATATTCCTGGGTCGTTTATCCCCAACGATGGCTTTGTGCTGGGATCGATACAGTCTGGAGATGGATGTTTGAATGAGAGTAATGATTTGGAGTCTGTAGAAAGCTAAAATTAATCAATAACAAGCAAAACGGATGAAAAAACCTAAAAATGAAAGCTAAATAACTTAAATCCTAAAACGGGTACGAAAAACGAGGGTCAAAAACCTAAATTTTGCAAATTAAACCCTAAAACAAATTTAAAAGCTAAAATAGATTCTAAATGACAAATAACGAAGTTTAAAAAAACTAGACTGAAAACGGAGGTCGTTTGACCCAAAAACGAGTCAAGTCAAGAACCGTACCCGAGACCCGTTCTTTAAAAATCAAAAGTTTGCAAAATTAACCCTACGAAAGTTTTTCTATTTTTCCTACGTAAAATATGACCAAAGAAAATTTCCTAAAAAAGAAAAATATTTTTTTTGATAATTTTTGTATTTTTTATGAATTTTTAAAACTTTTAACGAAATTAAATTATAAAAAATACTAAACTATTTTTAAAAATTCTAAAAAAATTACTAAAATTACTTTACCCTAAAACCTACCTAAGAAAAATAAGAAACCCAAAATTCAGCTTATGAATAAGCTGAAAATAAGCTCAAACGAGCTTATAGCTAAATGGGCCAAAAAAAATCCCTTTAAATATACAAAAGTGCCCAAGGGTATCTTAACAGGAAACGACCAAGGGGCACAGCCGGTTAGGTGGGAGGTTTATAAAAGGAGGGTGTATTGAGGGTTGAGACTCGAGTTCGAGTCTTGCTTAACCGGGTTTCCTCTTATCTCCCTCCTTTTTTTTAGAAAAAAAACATTTTACACGAACTTGATAAGCACATGGGGCTTATCATTTTTCATAACTACAGCTTTTTATGGAATGCTTATAAATAAGCTGAAAAGGGGCTCTAAAGTTGGCAGTTTGCTTAAATTGAGCTTAAAGGCTCAAGTGGCTTTTTCTTGGTGACTTTTTGGACTATTAAGCTAACATTTGAACAAATAAGCTGAAAGGGATTTCTAACCTAACCTAAATAAGCACTTATGAGTTAAAATCTAACAACTAAATAAGCTGGAAAAGGCTGAATCATTAGACAGAAAGCTTAACTAAGCTTAAGGCAAAAATGGCTTTTTCTTTTTGACTGTTAGCAAAAAATAAGCAAGGAAAGTGAACAATAAGCAAACATAGGCACAACAGCACCCTCAATAAGCAACTAAGAACACAAAGATAGCAATTAAAAAGCACTAAATAAGCTGAAACAAGAATAAGCTATCTCCTACACTATGCTTAAAAAAAATCAAATGGCCACTTTTGTGCTTAGGATTAAGCACTTAAAAGGGCTTCCTAAGGATTGAGCTTGTAGGGGATTATGAAAGGGCTTATTGGCTTTTTATAAAATCCAAAAGTTTGAACTAAGATTCACTAATAAGCTAAAACAAAGTCCTTGAAAACAAGCTTTTGCACCAGGGCAGTTGTACTAAAAAAATAGGCTTAAATTGACAACTTAAAATAAGCTGTCAAATAAGCTCTAAATGAAAAATAAATGGTAAACAGATTAAAAGGGGCTTGTGAAGAGCTTATATACAAGATTTCATTTGCTAAAAACAAATTAGACCTGCTGGTTTTTGTATTTGAAGAAGGGCTTTTTCTTTTACTAAAAGATGACACCAAATATTTGGCAGTGTTGACTTAGGTAAACAAATGACTCAAAACTTTTTTTAAAAACTGTTTAGACACTCAAAAATGGGGGAAACAAAACCCTTCTTTGGAACTATAACTCATGTTTTCTAAACCTTAAGCAAATAAGCTCTTGAAACCTTTTTAAAATTCAACAGATTAAGTAACCAATGAGAAAACTAAATCAATACTTTTAGGACTTGGAAAATTTGGAAAAACAGACTCAAATTAGCTTAATACTACTACTCAAAGTTGGCCACATGACCACAACCCATGATATTGCCATTTTGACCCATTTTGGGCTTAACCCAAACACCCCTTTATAATTTAAAAATAGATTCTAAAACTTATAAAAACTGATTTAAGCTCAAAATTTTAAAGACAACTACTAATCATGCAATATTAAATAATAAAAAGTGAAAAGCAAAAACAAATAAGCACTTGAAAAAGAAGCTCATAAGCTAACAGTAGAAATAAGCTAACTAGACAGTTTTTAGGCAATTGACAAGTAAATGATACAAGAGCAACTAAAAGGCATTCTTAAGCATAACTAAACACAAATAAGCACAAAAAGTCATCAATAAGCTGAAAATAAGCAATGCTACAATAACTTTTAAGCAAAAAATTAAAAAGGAGTATACCTTGATCCTTGCTCAAAACAGGATTATGTGAAACCTAAATAAGCTCTAATCCTACCCCTTAGCTTATAAATAAGCTATACTAAACATCCCAATGAGCCATCTATTTTTGCTCATTCATCCTTTAGCTTATCAAACAGTGACTTTTTTTTCCTTTTAATTTTTCTTAAATTTTTGTATCAAAGCTTTTAAAAACAGATTATAAAGTGCTTATATTAAGAGCTTATATGGTTTTTAAAGAAACACAAGTAACTTAGAACACAATGTGAAAGTTAAACTGAATTTTCATTAAACTAAGAAAGAGTACAAGTACATAAAAGCAAACTAAGTTAAAAATTGAAACTGATCTAAAAACTACATGGTTTGCCACAATGGCTTACAAGCTTTTATAGAAATGAGCTAGGGTTTTTGACTTTGGCCTCTTTCTTTTTTCTTCTCTTCACTTGTGTGCTTCTTTGTAGAGACATAAACAGCTCTTTGTGCTTGTTGTGAGTGTGTAAACACAAGTCTAATCCTGGCCCTTGGTTTTTCTTGGTGCCCACTTAAACTCATCAAAACCCTTGATTGTTCTTGGCCAATAAGGTGATTTGGGATTGCCAGCTTGGATAACAGCCCATGTTGGGGTGGGACTTAAGAGAGTGAAGGGTTTGGAGGGACATGGGGAGGTCAACGAGGTGGAAAGGGACAGGATGTGGGGTTTATGAGTTTGGCGGGAAACTTGTGGGAGAGATGTACAGTACTTTTAAAAATGAGGTGAGGGTTTGGGGGTTTGTCACAAATGGCCCTCCAAGTTTATAGGTGTCTTTGCAATTTTCGTCCTTGTGTTTATAAACGTTTGGAATTTTGGCAGAAACACCCCCTAAGTGTTATATAGTGTATTGCAAGTTAAGTCCGTTTGGTATATGACTTTGAGTCGTTTGGCTGCTTCTCTCTCGCGCACACTCGGTGTATATCTTTTGGAGAGTTGGCAGTTTAAGTCCCTTACAAGTATTGTCTTCATTTCCTTCATTAAATAAGTTAGGGACTTGGCAATTTTGGCCCCTGAGCTTAATTTTCTTCACTTTTTGACTTTGGATTTGTCAGGATTGACTTTGGTTGACTTTTTCACACTTGGGCTTTGTCTTGACTTTGTCTTTTCCACGCTTTTCCATTCCGTGTCCGGTTTTGTCGTTTTGGCTTTGTTTTTCGTCCTTTTCTTAGATATCCGTTTCTGCACAACACAATTAGCAAAACAAGCATATATTTGGCATTTTAAGTCCGTTTTTGGTTATTTTAGCTCGTTTTTAAAGGTAAAAGGTATGTGTAATTAAACACATACCAAAATCCCCCATACTAAGGTATTGCCGTGTCCTCACGCAATGCTATGAAGTAAGCATTTGGAAAACTAAGAATCTCGAACACCCTCGACTAATAACTTGGAAAAGTAGCTAAGTGTTCATCGAGGAAGTTAAAGACTCAAGAGTTTTGAAAATCCCCGTCTTTACCAATTTTTTATATGTACACCTATTCTACACATCTTTTTGTATTTTTCATTTTTCTAGAACGTTTTGACTTTCGTTATTTAATAACTTTAAGGGATCATAGAACAAGATGCATTTCGATCCGAGAATGCCCCAAAAAGGATAAATTCATCGTTCCCGACTTTTCACTTATTCCAAACCAAGCTTAAAACGAAATCACTGTTAATTATGAGCTAAGATGCTAACACTACTCATATTTGCAACTTGTAAACATTTCACTCCCGACACTTTACATCTTTAAGGTGTATGTGCTATTTTGAATTTCAACCATGGATCAACGTTTTACAATATTCTACGTTTCACGTTCCACCCGAGAATAATGAGTTTGAAGGCGAGATCATCCCATGTAGCGACTTTCGTCTCGGCACATCCCAACCTTGCGGTTAAGTGACCAGGCTTTTGACACCCCACAGAGACTAGTATCGGGACTCACGGACCTTAGGTTTCAAAAACTCTCAGGTTTTCCGTATGCACATAGCTTATAAAATATAATAGCCAAAGTTCAAAAGCATATTTGAATTTATCAAAAAGAGATCTTTTATTTACACTTAATATTAACTATTTACGCAGTTTGTAACCCTCGACCTTTTAGAAGGCTGCAACATCGGTTGTGAGCCGGCAAGATGCAGCAAACTTTTATCAGTCTCGGATTATTATTCTTACTATGGGTTTTCTTTAGAAGGCTGTAACATCGGTTGTGAGCCGGCAAGATACAGCAAACTTTTATTAACCCACAGTTTATTTTTATTATATTTTTGCATTTTTCATCATTTTTTTTTATTTTTTATTTTTATTTTATTTTATTTTTACTTGGGAAAACGTCTTTTTGAAAATTTCAAGTATAAATTTGAACTAAGTCTAAAGTCTTTGCTATATACTACATAAAAATTATTGATATAAGTTTAATTTCCAAAAGTAGCACGTATATTAATCAGGTTAGAATTTTATGGGAGAAAAAGCGACAAATTACACACATGAGCTCTTAAGATTTTCAAATAATCTTTGTTTAGCATACAACTCATACTTAACACTATCATTTTTCGTTCTTCGCGAATATTCGCGAACGCTTAGTCTAAAGGTTAAGAAACAAGCTAGAGCTCAACACGCTCGATCGAGTCAAAATTTTATTCTTATTCTACCCAGTAGGAAAGTCAAAATTTTATTTTATTTTTGAAAATTTTTAAATTTTTTTTTCATTTTTTTGAAATTTTGGTGGTAAAAACGGGATTACGTGATAACAAC
>BQNB010019025.1:0-52985 GCA_026074375.1 Tanacetum coccineum
TTCCATTGTGGAGAGAAAAAGGCAAAAGTAAGCTTTTGAGAAGGATTTTCATACCCTATACGTGCCCGTTCTTCAAAAATAGTAGCAGTTAGAAGACAATCAGTACCTTCTGCATCATCTAAGTGAAGATCTTTCCTAATGCTTGACTCCGTAACAATAACCATCTTCTTATCAACTAGGGCTTGTAACTGACGCACTCCGTTAACTGTCTGTACCTTGGCAGTTGCCCAAAATTGCTCAATACAAGATGTGTAGATGACTGGATTGACTGTTAAAGCATAATGAACAGAACTTGCTTCCAGGAAATCAATTATCTCTGCAAACCTATCACTTTCTTCGGGTTTTTCAAAGAACGCGACCACATTGTGCGTTTCAGCAAACTTAGGGCTTGACATAATGATGATGTTGATGATCAAAGATGAAAATTGAATGAATGAAATAGAATAAAGAAGTAAATGAAACCCTCGATCGAAGTATTTATAAAATCATCTCAGAAGCAGGAACTTAAACTAGCAGCATTAACATATGCCTAACAGCATTAACAAAACCCAACATAAGCTTAGCAGCATTAAAGTATACCATCAGTAGAAATTGTATGCTTAGCAGCATTAACTTCAATACACTAGTAATTACCCAAATTTCATTCCAAAAAGCAATTTTCATCATCAAATCTGATTCTCACAAGCTCTCTTTCTGCTTTTATGCTCACATTATCTCTCAATTCTTTTTACTCACATAATCACTCATTTCTGTTTTTATGCTCACATTATCTCTCAATTCTTTTTACTCACATAATCACTCATTTCTGTTTTTATGCACACATCTTTCTTTCTATTTTTAAGCTCACTTAATCTCTCATTTCTTTTTGGCTCACGAAAACACTCTTTCTGTTTTTATTATGATATTTGTGTAGATAGTTCCATCAATTTCAATAGTGTCATATTGTCCTCCCTACTTCTAAGTGTGTAACCTTGAGAGAGGTGAATCATTGGACTGTTTAGATGTAATCTCAAACCTAGTTTGAGCATCCACATCCCCCAATATGGTATCTTGGCACCTGAGATCACTACCTGAACCAATTCCCTAAGGAGTTAATTCATTAAGTATTGCCATGGATTGGGTCTTATTTGATGTTACCACTATCATGTTCTGCTTCTAAGCTAGAAGCAGTAGTGGCAGCCCTTTCCATTCTATCACCCAACTCCTTATGGATAGCCTCATCACAACCTTTTTCATTAGGGCCACTAGACTGGGGTATCTTGGTGTCCCAGCCTCTTTTGACATCCCTAGATGCTTTTGATTCTTTTAACATACTTTTGATATAACATATCCTTTCATGCATGCTTAACTGCATATTGACATAATAGACCTCCCCTCAAACAATGCTTCAAGAGATAAGAATTTGCTCAACAGTTATAACTTTGGCCCCCAGCAGTAGTAACTTTTGCCTGGTAGTAGTAATTTTCTGCTTAACCGTATTAACTTTGTCTTCAATAATTATACAACAACATGCCTCTATTCATCACAAGCACACTAGAAAAGACTAGATAGACATGTGGGAATTCATGAGGATCCATATTTATGCATAACCCATGAATAAAAGTTAAAAACTATGATCCAAGATCATGAACTTTCTCTCAAACATTTCTTCAAAGGTGAAGCACTCATCATCAGGTATTCAATATGCTTTACCTGCAGATGTTAGTCCATAGCACAAAAATACAAGATCCAAAGTATTTTCTTATTGACAGCATTAAGTATGACTAACAGTTTTAACAAGCAGTCTTAAGTATAACTAGCAGTTTTAATTATACTTAGCAGTATTAATTGAGAAGACTAACAATATTAATCCTTTACAAAACTTTTACAAAAACATAAAGAGATATAGACATTTAAGGATTAAGCATTCCAATACTTGAGACCAAGTACTGAAACCTTCCAGCATCAAAACCTTTTGTAAGAAGATCTGCAACATTATAATCAGTATGAATTTTAACCATTTGTATTAACTTTTTAGTATTGCAATCTCTTATAAAATGATGCCTAATCTCTATATGTTTTGTTTTAGAATGTTGAACAGGATTTTCAATAATGCAGATAGTACTGTTATTGTCAATATTAATGACAGTGTTCATGAAATTGTACCCATAATCCAGCAATTGGTTTTGAATCCAGAGTACTTGTCCACAGCAACTAGCAGCAGCCACATATTCAGCTTCAGTTGTAGAAGTGGCAACCACAGTTTGCTTCTTACACTGCCAAGATATCAACCTGTTTCCCAAAAACTGACAACCTCCAGTTGTTGATTCCTATATTGAAGTGCTCCTGAATAGTCATATTCAGTATATAGCAACTAGTGCAAAATGGTGAATCCTGAATACCAAAGGCCTAAAGTTGGTTTGCCTTTCAACTTATCTAAAAACTTCTCTTGATGCTAAGAATGTGATGTCTTTTGGATGTAACTTGAAATTCTGGCACATGCACATACTGCAAAAATTATATATAGTCTAGTGTTGTGAGATACATTCAAAAAAAAGACCCAATCATAGATCTTAGAGATGTACATCAAACATCATCTGCATCTTTATCCTTGACCACAGGCTTTTTTAAATCAACAGGAGTTGAAGCAGACTTCACATCAGTGTAGTTAAATTTCTTCAAAATCTCAGCTACATATTTATCTTGACTGATAATATTCCTTCTTCCTTCTGTTGTAACTTGTAATCTAGAAGAAAGGTAAGTTCTCTTTAGAACTCATCTGAACTATATCCTTATGGCTTCTCAAATCTAGTACACAGATCCTTGTTTGTAGAGCCAAAGATATGTATCAACATAACCTTGTAAAGCAAAATATCTCCTTTTTACTTCTTCCTTGAAAATAATGTTGGATCTAATTTGCTCTTTTAAACCCATTGCCTAATAGATAGTTAGCCAATGTTTCATACCATGCTCTTGGTGCTTGATGCAAACCATAAAGTGCCTTGACCACCTTGTAAACTTTGTCTGGATGGTCAGGATCTTTAAATCCTGGTGGTTGAGTAACATAAACTTTCTTTCTCAAGAGTTTCCATATAAGAAGCACTCTTTAATCCATTTGATATACCAGAAAGCCCATAAAGAAGCATAGGCCAAAACAAATCTTATTTTTTTTTTTTTTTTTTCCCCCCCCCCCTTAACAAATATAATTCCCCCCCCCCCCCCCCCCCCCCCCTTTTTTTTTTTTTATAAAATTTTTTTCCTTAATTCTTGCCACAAGAGCAAATACTTCTTTCATAATCAATAACTTCTTCTTGTCTATTGACCCTGTGCAGCCAACCTTGCTTTTATCCTAATCACAATCCCCTTTTATCTTTCTAGTTTTTGGAAGAACCATTTTGTACAATGGCCCTCTTTCTACTAGAAAACTTGTTGAAGTTTAAATTGAAAAAGTTCTTCCTGCATTGCTTCCACCCAAGATGAATCATATAGAGCTTTAGGAATGCTTGTTGGTTCAATATGTGATAGGAAACAAGCATATAAACAAGAATTCATGGTATCATGTGTTTTTTGTTCTATACAGCACTAAGAACCCTTATTTAGAAGTAGGTTTTGTCATTTTCTTGTCTGAACAGTGACTTCACCTCACCAATCACATTATCATTGGGTGATCTTTTATTGAATTATTGTATGGTAGTGATTGGAACTGTATAGGAATTTATGATGTTCCCCAAATCAACTTCTGGTTTATCTTCATCACTGAAGAACTCAATATGAGTAGCTTCAAGTGTATGACTAGCTCCTATAGTGACCATGTCTTAGGGCTATCTTGATCATTTAAACTAGCAGTATTAACTGATGGACCAATAATATTACCTTCAGGACTGACAGTATTAACATGTTGTCCAGCAGTATTAGCATCTTTTGAGCATCAGCAGCAGTTTTTGGTTCACCATTATCAACATCCTTGGCAGGTGAATCAAAGTATGAAACATCTTTCCAAATTGGCATCATAATGCAATCTTGACTGATGTCTTTTGATGTACCCTGCTCTTTAAGTTTACCTTGTGTACCTGCGATTCATTAGAAATTGTACCTGCAGTAACTGGTACATAGTTCATAGATTGGGTTATGAGAATCAATATCAACAGTCCATTTTGGTCATTCCCTTCTATCATAGGCTTATTCTCTAAAAACCAATATGCAAGTTTTCTTCTACCCTCTTAGTTCTTGTGTTGTATACCCTAAAAGCTTTACTACTCAAGGAATATCCAACAAAGAAAGCTTCTTCTATCTTTTGCCATCAACTGCCTAAATTGTCTAAAGTATTTAAGAATAGTAACATGACATCAAATGGTTCTCATAAAACTTAGAGATGGTTTAAAACCTCTCTAAAAAGTCTAAAGGTGTCTTGGTTATGAGGCTTGTATACTAAGACTGTTTTGTACCATAGCAAGCAGTAGAAACTGCTTCAGCCCAAAATGTGGTAGGTAATTTAGAGTCAACTAACATTGTTCTAGCAGCCTCAATTAGTGTCATATTCCTCCTCTCAGCCATACCATTTTGCTGAGGAGTCCTGGCTACAATATATTCTCTCTTAATACCTTTTTCTCTACAAAAATCATCCATAACTTTGTTCTTAAACTCTATTCCATTATCACTTTCGATTATTTTCACTTTCTTATCTACTAGGTTTTCTATTTCTTTGATAAAGTTTTGAAGGATCTTACTGGTTTCATCCTTAGTTGTTAAAAGAAACCAATGTAACCTGTATAATCATCAGTGACTACTAAGGGCAATAATCTTATGCATTAAACTACTCATAAAGGTTGATCAAACAAATCTATGTAGCATAAACAAAGGCTTAGTAATGGGATTCAGAACTTTGGACTTACAAGAAGCTCTACGTTGCTTCCCTTTAAGACAAGCAACACAGGTTTGGTCATTTTCAAAATGTTTTGTAGGCAATCCTATTATAAGATTATCCTTGACAAGCTTATTTACGTTTTTAAAATTAATATGACCAAGCCTCCTATGCCAGAGCATTGATTCATCTAATGTAGCATTTGCAATAAGATAAAGGCAAACTCTTTAGAACAATGTTCTTCAATATAAAATGTTATATTGTCCTTTCTAGGAATTTTAAGAAGTATCTGATTTTCATCAAGCAACTTAAACTTAGGGATAGACAAGACATTCAAGTGTCAGTAAAAGGACATAGTTCTTTTTGTTCACAAATCATGTGAGCACTTAAAAAGATGGAATTTTAACTCTTTGAAAGTAAAACATCTTTTAAAATCAAGGTATTGTTCTTAAAGTGTTCCATTTTACTAGATATTCTACCCCATGAGCTCCTCTCTAAATGTAACATAAACCTCCATCAATTCCTTAAAATAGAGAGATAGTTATGTTCCCAGTCATGTTCTTGAGCATCCACTGTCAAACAAATCCTTTATCATTTGTTGTGCTTGCCTTGCAATAACATAAGAAATTAGACTTCTTTGGGGACCCAAGCTTACTAACTTGGATTGCCTCGTGCATCTAATTTAGTTATGTTCTTTTAAAGCAAGTGATGCACCATTAGGTTTGGGTAGGTCTCCAAACCCAACATGTGAGGTCTTTACAGCATTTACCCCTTTTTTCCTAATAGCATTAACTTGTCTTGTACATGACCTAGCATTATTAACTGCTCTGGGCCTTTGAGTATAATAGTGTCTCTTTGCAGTATGCACAGATCTTCTAGTTAATGTTGTTTGCTTATTTTTAAAGGGGCCTCTTAGTGATGATTGTGCTTATTTAGAACAATGTGACATTGATTTAGCACTATGAAACTATTAGATTTAGGGTGAGCAGATTAACATTCTCTTAGAATCATCTGAATTTTTATCACAAAAAACATTAGACCCTTGCTCACTTATTCTTTGTACCATACCCTTTGAATTCAGGCTCTTTAAATTCATCAAGACCAGATAAGGACAGATCAAGAATTTTAGGTCTATTATAGATTAAAGGATGGAGGTGGAGGAACTGACACTATACCCCACCTTGTTACTTTTGTTAGTTATCTGCCGTCTACAAACTGATCAAAATCTTTTGGATGGCCTTATCAAATTTCTTAATTTTAAATTCAATGCCATCTTTTTCTTGCTTAACTTTTTCAAACTCACTTTTAAGCACATTTATTTCATAGTCTTTACAAGCTATGATCGCTGCCAGACTACACCTTAAAATATATATAATATATAATAAAATATAAAATATATATAGTAAGAATAGTCTAGAAACAGAAAAAAATCCAATAAACGAGAGGTAGTATTAGAGGGTTCCCGGGTCGTTTTCCCCAACGGGCTGGACTGGAGAATCGTACATCGTAGATTGAGTATTGAAGGAGAGAATTGGTTTGAGAGTGTGGAAAGTCAAATTAAATAATACAAACTAAAACGTTAAGAAAATCTAAAATTACGACATTAAGCTGAAAATCGGGAAGCACGAATCCCGAACAAAGGGGGAAAAACCTAAAATCTTTAAAAATAACCCTACGAAGAAATTTTCACTTCTAAACTACTCTAGGGAACAAATAACGAAGAATGAAAAAGACTAGACCGAAAACGGAGTTCGTTTGACCCAAAAACGAGTCAACACAAAAAACGAACCCGGACCCGTTCTTTAAAAAATGAAAAGTTGTAAAAATGACCCTACGAAAATTTTTAAATTTTTCCTACAAAACTATAGACAAAATAAAATTTTTAAAAGATAAATCTTTTTTGATAATTTTCGTATTTTTTATGAATTTTTAAAACTTTTAACTAAATTAAATTATAAAAAATACTAAATGACTACGAAAAATTCTGAAATTTTTACAAAAAATACTAGACACTTTAATACACCTACGAAAAATAAGAAACACAAAGCTGGCTTAATAAATAAGCCCGAAATAAGCTTATACAGCTTATAAGCTTAACAGCTCAAAAAGAAAAAAAAAAAAAAATGAGTAAATACAATTGCCCTTGGGACTATGACAGAAAAGTCCCAAGGGCGCAGCGGTGAGAGTGTTATAAAAGGGGGATCGTATCGAGAGGTCCCGGGTTCGAGTCTTGCTCACCCGGACCTCTTGTCTTTCCCTCTTTTTTTTCGAAAACTTCAAAAAGCAAAGTTGTTAAGCTCGTGGGGCTTAACAACTTTGTCAACTACAACTTTTTCTAAAAAGCCCTAAATAAGCTGAAAAATCAGCTTAAAAGTGACAGAATGCTTAAAGTGGACTTAAAGCTAGAAAAGCTAAGTCATTTGGACTTGTGGTGGACAACTAAGCTAAGACTTGGTCTGAATAAGCTAAAGAGGGTCTAAACCTAACCTAGATAAGCTAAAAAGGTTAAAAGCTAAAATAAAATAAGCTGAGAAGAGCTTATGATGACAGAAACACTAACAAGCTTAAAAGGCTAAAATGCACTAAGTTTGCACTCAAATAAGCTAGGAAATGAGAAATAAGCTAGCATCTTAATGCTCTACCCTAAATAAGCTGTAGGAGCAACAATTAGCTTATGAAATAAGCTAGATAAGCCAAAATGAAAAATAAGCAATCCTACACTAAACTAAGCTAAAAACAGTGAAAGGGCAAGTTTGAGCTTAAAATTAAGCTATCAAATAAGCTTCCTAAAGGCTGAAACTAAAGGGACTTATACAATAGCTTATAAGCTCTCAAGATAAGCCAAGAAATTGGGTTTTAGTACACTAGAAGCTTAAGAAAAAGGGGCTTAAAATCTCCCCTTTGCACCAGGGGAGATTTAAGGCTAAACTCAAGGGGCTTATTTGACAGCTTATTTAAAGCTGTCAAATAAGCTCTAAATAAGAAAATAAGCTCAAACAGATCGAGTGTATTATGGAAGGGACTTGTGCACCGATTTTTAGCTTTTAAAAACCATTTTAGCTTGCTGAATTTTAACAGTGAAAAAGACTTTTAGTTTTTTTTTAAAAACTGTCACTTGAAAAGTCTTGGGTGGTTTTGACTTACCAAGTCAAAAGACACCAAGGTTTGTTACAGCTTGATTGATACACAAAGAGCACATCTTTTTGAACCTTAACTCAAAATCACAAGTGATTAACTAAAATAAGCCTTGTGGTGTTTTAAAATCTTACAGTCAAAGTTTGACTGAGATAAACTTTGAAAATCAATTTGCAAACTAAAAAACTTTTAAAAACAGTTTAAACAAGCTTAAAAATCTAAGCTAAATCTATTTTGATGACCTCAACCCAAACACACAACCATTTTGACCCGTTTTCCAAGTTATCCCAAACACCCCTTTAATTTTTGAAAAGGGTTTAGAAACTTATGAAAAATTAAATATTTTACTGGAAACTTTTAAAAGTCTAAACTACTTAAGCTATACTAAACAATAAAAAAGTAAAAAGCTGAACTAATAAGCATCTAAAAATGAGAATAAGCTTAGACAGCTTAAGCTATTTTTTGGCAGTTTTACTAGGATTGTATAAAAATGAAATGAGAGGCATATAAAAGCATATTTAAGCATGGATACACACTAATAAGCATTAAAACAGAAATAAGCTAAAAATAAGCTAAAAATAAGCTGAATAAGCTTATTTGCTACAGTAAATAAGCAAAAATTGAAAGAAAAGTACCTTTAATCTTTGTCCAAATAAGATCTTGTGAAGCCTAATATGCTCTAAATCCATACCCTTAGCTATAATTAAGCTAAAAACTAGCTGAAAAAATAAGCCATCCATAATAGATTATTCATCCAGCTTTTAATCAAACTTACCTTGCTCTTTTTTTGAATTTCCCTTAATCTTTTGTTTAGAATTTTTGAAAACAGATTGTCAATCGATTTATAAAAAAAAGTAAAATAAATGGATTTGCAACACATGTAAAAAAACTTCACTGATTTTCAGTAAACAGACCACAATTACAAAGAACTTTTACTTTTAAAAACTTAACTTAAAACTAAAATGCTACTTGTAAAACTAATCTTAAAAACTACTTGGCCACAATGGCTTTAACAAAGCTTTAAATAGGAAAGAATTCGACTAAGCTCTTCTTCTTTGTCTTCTTCCACTTGTGTTTCTTTGTAGACACAAGAAGTGCATTATGTTTCTTGTGAGAGTGCAATGTCAAGCACATCCTGTCCCTTGGTTTTTCTTGAAACCCAAGCCGATTGCTCTCAACCATCGATGTGGGATTGCCAACTTGGCAATCTTACAGCTGGGAAAGATAGTGGAGGGGGAGGATGATGTTTAACCATGGGGGAATTGGGTTGCAGGGTAAAAGGAAGGAGGTGAACCCGTGACTTGGTTTGGGGGGAAAAAGGGCGGGAAAACTAGTTATAAAAAAGGTTATGGGTGACAGGGTGAAAGGTTTAGGGGAGTGGCAAGGTTGGTCCCTCATGGTTATAGAGAGCGTTGCACCACTCGTCCTTGTGGTTTATTAATTTTGGGGACTTGGCAATATAACCCCCCAAGGGTTATATAGGTTGTGGCAGTACACGTCCTTGTTAGCTATAACTCTTTAGCCTTGGCAGCTTTGGCCCTTGGGGTTTTTCTTTGCCACTTTGGCAGTTTTAACCCTCTTCTTTGTTTTGTGTAAATATAACTTAGGGAATTGGCAATTTCAGTCCCTATAGTTATATTTTTTTCTTCTTTGACTTTCTTTTGACTTGACCATGTCGGTGTTGACTTTGACTTTGACCAGTTGACTTTTCTGTTGACTTTTTGACTTGATTGACTTTTCGGCTTCGATTTGGCTTTGTCTTTCACAGTCTTTTCCATTCCATGTTTGGTTTGCCGTTTTGACTTCGTTTTTCGTCCTTTTGTGTGATATCCGTTTCCTGCAAAATACAAATGCAAAACAAACATTTCTTTGGCAGTTTTTGTCTGTTTTTGGTCATTTAAGTCCGTTTTTCATGGAAAATGGTATGTGTATTTAAGCACATACCAAAATCCCCCATACTAAGGTATTGCCGTGTCCTCACGCAATGTTATGAAGTAAACATTTACGAAAACTAAGAATCTCAATCCCCCTCGACTAATAACTTTGAAAAGTAGCTAAGTGTTCGTCAAGGGAAACTAAAGAATCAAAAGCTTCGACAAGTCCCGTTTTCACCATTTTTTATCTATACACTAACTATCCCTAATATTTTTGGATTTTCCTTTTTCTTTTCTCGACTTCCTGTTTGACTTCCTTTATTATATCAACATTGGGATCATAGAATGAGAAACGCCCATAGAATAATCTACGGATGTCCTGACGGATAAATTCATCGTCCCCGATTTTTCACTAGTTCCAAACCAAGCAATTAAACAAGATCATTTGTCAATATAAGTCTAAATGCTAAGCACTCATACTTATGACTTGTGAACTTTTAACTCCCAACATGAATATATGATTTAAATGTGTGTACTCATTTCAACTCAACCATAGATCAACTTATTTCCATAGTCGTGATTCAAGATGAATCATGACTCAAAGCAACAACTTATTAGGACCTTGTAACTTGATTTTAAAGAACGAGATTTTAACTGTAGAACTTTTTGCAACATCTTCATCATTATAATCATAAGTTCTTAAAGCTAGGAATGCGTTGCTTAGTTTGAACACCTACTTAGGCCTCGCTCCCTAGTAGGATATCACAACCAACGACCAGTGTTCTTAGTTTGAACCCCCCCACCTGTTGCTAGCGTAGTGGGAAATCACAACAACACCTTCTTCCTAATAATGGCTAAGGATAGGTGTCTTAGTTTGAACCCTCACCTAGATCTCGCTTCCTGGTGAGATATCACAACACACCAAATCCCTAGAAGTAAAGATGTCTTAGTTTGAACCCCCACCTCGTGGTTAGCGGAGTGGGATATCACGACACATCTTTTACTTGCTCCATATAATCAAATGTATGCTTTATTGGCAAAATTTCAATACTCATGCATTTTTGCATTCATACTTCATTCATGCTTCTTTGGCATTTTAACTTTCGAATTATTAAGAACAGAAAAATCTCGTTTTAAAGAATCAAGTTACAAATTTGAAGCTTTTTCTAAAAACATCGATTGACTTAGTTGAACTGAATTGGGTACGTATGATTAGGGTGGATTAGTAAGCTAATGGGAGAAAAACCCCACAATTACTCCAATATAAGTTTTTGAAGAATCTTGCTCAACACAAAACTTATATTTAACATCTACACTTCTTGTCTTCCCCTTTTTAAAATTCGAAAGCAATCGAATTCGAGAAAGCTTAGACCTACAAGTGGTAAAGTTGAGGAACTAGCTAGGGCTCAACACGCCCGATCGAGTCAAAAATTATTCTCATTCTACCCATTAGGAAAGTCAAAACTGTGACAAAACACTTATTTTATTTTTGAAAATTTTTCAATTTTTTCAATTTTTTTGGTATTTTTGCAAAAATTTGGTGGTAAAACGGGAATAACGTGATAACATCGATTGTAGGCAAAAATCAAATCGAAGATCCCCCCCATACTAGAACTAACCATCGTCCTCGATGTTTCAAAGGGGTTCCTACGTAAATCTAAGGCCGTTTATGAAGTGTGCCAAAAGATAAAACGATAGTGCTAATAGATTTGCGATACTGATTCCAAAAGAATCTGAATGTGGAAACTCTGTGGATACTGCAAGCACGAGAGTCTCATAATCCTGTGAATCTTGACATACAATACAAAGCACACAAAACATGGACAAAACACGGGTGATGGAAAATGAAAGCCTCTCACACAAAAACACTTATTTATTTACTACTACTGATAACATGGGTGCCTCCCAACGAACTCTTGTTTAGGTCGCTACCTTGAGAAAGCTAATAATTACCCGTCCCCAACCCGAATTTATTGAGTACCACGGGGAACTTCTGGAGTCTGGACAACCCTGTTGGTAATGTCCCCTCCAAAGTAGTGTTTTTATATACGATGACCATTTCTCTTTAAAAGTTGCCCCGAGTTTTTGAGATAACTCGATCTGTGCCTATAAGGAAAAACTTTTGACAAAGGGTGAATGGTCCGGACCAACGGGATTTCAATTTGCCCAGAAAATCTCTTATTCCTAGGAGCTGAAAAGGAGAACAGATTGAACGATCACCAACGATTAAAAACGCGGTTTTTGATCTTAGCATCGTGTAAGTCCTCTGGGTTTTTCATCTTTATATAGATCTAAAAGTGTTTCGTAGGCTTGATCACCGAAGTACATTTAGTTCATTCAGTTAGAACTTTCCTGTGATCACCCGCAGATTAACATCAAAATTTGTAGCTTGAGGGCCCGTGTAGGCCCTTGCGCTCTAAACTCGATCCGGTAGATGACATGCCTTCCTCGTACACTAACTTATATGAGTACAACCCGATGGGTTTATGTAAGCTTGTCGGAAAGGGCCCATAAAGCTTCTCTAGTTTGTCTCGACCAGGAGGCTAAAGATTTTTCTCCCACGGTTCTCTCAGAGAATACGCTTTAAACCAGATTTGATCCCTTCGACTTGCCCACTTGTTTGTGGGTGATACGCGGTGGAAGACGATAAGAACTCCCGATTTAAGCATGACCTTTGAAAATTGGTCATGTCAAAATAGTACCGCGATCACTTATTATAAGCTCGGGTTGCACCAAATCGAGAAAAGAGAGTTTTTAAAAATTTGCAAACAACTTCGGGCATCATTGTGGGGGAGCGCTTTTGCTTTTCAACCCATTTGGACAAGTATCAACAGCCACAGAGTATTTACTTCCTCTTGAAGACGGGGACAAAAAAAAAATGAAAACGGCCCCATTAAATCAATGCCGACCAGATGTCAAAGATTTTTCGCAAACTTGGATGAGTTTTGGTGGGCATCTCATCACGTTTGCGTAATTTTCCTTGCGTTGACAAAGTCACACGGGTGACAAAGTCATGGGAAACCTTGTAGATTGTGGCCAATAGAATCCGAATCGAAGAATTTTCTGCTGTGTAATTGGCACCATATGTCCCCCAGTAGGTCTCACTTTGGCAAGATTTGAGAATGTCTAAAGCTTCTTGCCCAGAAAACACAACGTCTTATCACTTGATCAGCACAGATCTTAAAACAGGAGGGATCATCCCATGAAATAATGCATGACATCCTTGAAAATTTATTTTTTGTTGGGATGTCCATCCTTGATAACGAATTTCCCCGCATGGTATTTTTGCAAAATCGGTAATTACCATGGGGAACTTTGATCCTTGAAGATCAATAGAACCAAGAGTTTCGAGAGGAAATGCTTCAATTGAATTTCTTTGTTATTTTCT
This sequence comes from Tanacetum coccineum, assembly GCA_026074375.1. Taxonomy (NCBI): domain Eukaryota; kingdom Viridiplantae; phylum Streptophyta; class Magnoliopsida; order Asterales; family Asteraceae; genus Tanacetum; species Tanacetum coccineum. The sequence continues at coordinate 13,238 of BQNB010019025.1, forward strand.
CGAGTTTGTCCTTGATGGCGGATTTTCAAGTTGGACAGAATGATCCGGGACGGCGAGATCGCACTCCTTTTTATGTCTCGAATTTCAATTCAAATTCTTGGAGCAATAGGATCCACCGCATGAGTATTGCCTTAGCATCCTTCCTTGGCAAAGAGAAAAACTTGATGGCAGAATGGTTCAGTATTACACGCTAATGCTTTTGGACATAACAAGATATGACCGAAATTTCTCAAAGGCATACACTACAGCAAGTAATTCCCTTTTCTTAGTAGTGTAGTGAGTTTGAGCCTCGGTTCATGAGTCCTTGCTAGCATAGGTGTATAGCGTTGAAAAAGCATGTTTTTTCTTGCCGCGATGACCTGCCCCCAATTGCGAAGGTCGCTAGCATCGCACATCATGATCAAAGGTGCAATTCCCAGTCGGGAGCAATTTAGGATCCTAAGTCTCAGACAATTTCTTTTTAGAGTATTAAAGGAAACGATCACTCTTCAGAGAAAGAAAATGGAGACTCCTTTCAAGCAAAATGATCATAGGAACAAGCAAAATTTTTTGAGAAGTCTGAATTAATCGTCCGGTAAAAACCGGCGTGCCAAGAAACTAACTACGGACACCTTAGACCAAGCTAGTCGTATGATGTGAGTTTAGCTATTACTTCGACTTTAGCTCTATCACCTCAATTCCCGACTTGGAAATTTTATGTCCGGAACAATGCCTACCTTACCATAAAAATGGCTCTTCTCCCATTTTAAAGACAAATTGGTGTCTTCACACCGCTTCACAACAATCTTTTCTCAATGGATTAGGCACGTAAAGAAAGAGTCCCCAAAGACCCAAAAGTCATCCAATAAATACATCCATCGTTTTTCAATCATATCGTGGAAGATTGCATACATACATCTTTGGGAATGTCCAGGAGCATTGGCATAGCCAAAAGGCATGCTACGATAGGCAAAATTGCCGTATGGGCCATGTGAATGTTGTCTTTTCTTGATCTTTTGGGTCAATTGGGGATCTGAAAATACACGAAAAGCCATCGAGGAAACTTAGTATTCGTTTTCCCTAGCTATCTTTCGAGCATTTGTCCATGAAAGGTAATGAGGTAGTGATCTTTTCCGGTGCTTCAGTTAAGTTTTCTGTAATCAATACATACTCGCCCATCCCGTGACTCAATCGAGTAGGAATTAGTTCATTTCTCATCATTTGTGATGACGGTCATACCTCCTTTCTTAGGTACACAGTGTACCGGGCTCACCCAAGGGCTATCAGAGATGGGTAAATCAATCCAGCATCAAGGAGTTTTTCCACCTCCTTCTTGATAACGTCGTGGATTTTTGGGTTTACCCTTCTCTGACTTTGCACAGATGGTTCATAGTCTCTCCATTAGAATTTTGTGAGTACAAAATTCGGCGTAACACCCTTTATAATCGTAGAGTTTCCAACGATGGCTCGCTGTGGATTTTGAGAACCTTGAGAAGAGCTGCCTTTTCCTCATCTTTTAAGTCTTTAGCAATTATAACAGGCAACTTGTCGTCACCTTCTAAAAATGCGTATTCAAGATGGGGTGGCAGTTCCTTGAGTTTAACCTCGGAGGTTCATCAACGGAAGATTCAACAGTTTTAGCTGTCACAGAGTTAAGCTCTTTCCTAACTCCAAGCATATATGATTCATGTTTGGAGGTGGGGTGGTGGTTCACTGTTACAAAATTGCTTCTAGCAGCAGGATTCCCCCTCAGGATCCGATAAGTTGGATCAAACTTCAGAAGAAGTAGGATCATCTTCTAGAGCAAGAAAACGAATCTTCTGCTTTCTTCCAAAGAGAAAATCACTGTCCCCGAAGATGAGATTTGGGAGAAGCATAAAGCAATAGGCTCAAAATATGAGTGGAATGCCACTTCGCGAACATTGTTTGAAAATCCTAGGACCCTCTGAGACTACTCATGCACAACAAAGCCATATCAATGACGTCGATTTTGTTTACGTCATATGGTATGTACAGCTTGTATTTTGAAGTTTATTCCAATTGAATGAGATGTGCTTTCCTTGCCAACACGAAGGGTAATCCACCTTCATAAAACATCTATCAAAGCATGACTATGTTTTTCAAGAAAACATCGCCCGAGAATAAAGGAACTTTGGTCAGGATTCAAAATCAAACAACTACTAAGTCTTCTGAAATTGGAACTTTCCCACATTAGACGGAGTCTTTAGCAATACCGATTGGTTTAGTGATTGAACTGATCTTCTAGCTCTAGCGTCATGCATGTTGGGGTTAGTTTCGGGAAGATGCGAAATCTTTCAGACGGAATACGCATGAGACAATGCCGCAACCAAGCCGTCCAATGCGTTGCATGTAGTAATCTTCTCCGGTAAATATCCACATGAATCTAGAAATCGGCCAGGGTCTCCAAGTTTCTTTGGTAACTTGTTGAGGATGACCGCTGAACAGTTCTCATTCAAAGGAGTTCTTGCCAATTCGCTCAATTTTTCTTTATTTCCAATTAAGGTTTTTAAAGTTGAAGCAAATTTAGGCATGAGCATCACGTGCATTCGGTAAAAGCTAATCTCGAAACTTAAATCTCTAAAGATTTCATAAAATTTCTCGTTTTGGTCGTTAGCTTTTTCCTTGCGCTTTTCATCATTTCTTCTTGATGGAAATGGAATTGATGCTTTAGGGATTGGAGCAACAACAGGAGCAACATTGGGCTCAGGATTTGGATTACAGTCTGATTTGAACAACAGGAGGTTGGATCTTCCTTCGAGCTTCCGTTATAGCAGGAGGGCAATCGTGTCCTTTGTAACCTCGCAACATGATTAATTGCCTTTGGTCCTTGATGGTAACAACCACTTCGGGTAGTGATACCTTTAAATCTTCTTTGAGGTTGGTAACAGTGTTACCAGGAAGAGTTCCAGAACCGGAAGTAGAAGCTGTATTAGCAGTAACAAATTTTGAAAGCATGTCGTCAAATTTGCCCATTTGGGAATTGCAGGTTTTACTCTTGTTTTGGCATGTTCTCAACACTCGCAACTTGGCAACATTGGCTGTGACATACTCTTTCAATCTGTTTTTTGACGTACACACCGTGTGTCTGAGGAGCAGGTCCTTGATGAGCTACTGGTTGATTGACCGGAGGTCGATAAATCTGACCTTGGTTGAAATTGTTTCCTCTGTTTTGATTGAAGTTATTTCCTCGATTGAAATTTAGTTGACTATTTTGCATGAGGATCGAACGGAGGAAAACCAGGAGTCGAATTGATTGAAACCAATCGAGGTCGATAACCAGAATTTCTTGGTTGAAATGGGCCGCAATCGGCCTGGAACACAACTCCCCTTGATATTATCATGGTAAATGTTGCTGTTAGTGGCTGGACAGTTTTGATAAGAATGACCTCCCCCACAAGTTACACAACTTTGTTCAACCGCTTTTACGGGGGCGGAAGTTGGGGTTTGGTTCTTTCTATCGAGAATTAATGCCCGAACCATGTCTTTGAGTTCAGCAACATCAGATGAGACTGCTTGGGTGGAAGAGCTTGTACTCATTTTAGCTACAACAGCTTTGTTTCTTGATTGACGTACCTTAGACTTGCTCTCGATGATTTTTAAACATTCTCGAGGCATTTTGTCTAAGAAGTTACCACCAGCAGCAGAGTTCAATGAATCTTGAATCATTTGGAGTTTAAGGCATTATAGAATGTATCGAGTTGATGCAATTCTGAAAACCCATGATGAGGGCATCCTCCTTAAAAGATCATTGAAACGATCCCAAGCCTCATAAAACGTCTCATCAAATTTTTGCTGAAATCTCAGATTTCATTCGAGGATTGTCGTTTTAGCGGAGGGAAGAATTTGTAATAAATTTCGAAACAAGATCATCCATGTAACAATCGAACCGAAAGGTTCTTTTTCTAGCCATATCCGGGCTGCCCATCGAGATAAAACTGGAAAAGGCATTAGTTAACCGAACGTAATTTGGTACGTTTCGGAATCTTCTACATCGTAGAAGTGATCTTGTTGAAATAACGGATGTGACATGTTGGGTCTTCTTGTATCATTTCAAAAAATGCTTGTTTGGACATATTTCAGAAGACCATGCTTGATCTCAAAGTTATTTGCGTGATTTCCGGAATAACTATCCGCAATTCCTCGTAACCCTCGTAGTGCTTCGAGCAATTGCGCCATAGTACGATTATCAGCCATCGTAACTATGGGAGGATTATCAGGTTTCTCAAGATTAGATGATTCAACAGAAGGCTGACGGACAGGAGGTTCTGGAACTGAAATACGGGCTTGAGATCGAGTGCGCATGCACAAAATAGAAATACAAAAAGAAAATTTACACTAATTTTTTTTTTGGTTTTTCAATGATTTATTCACAATTGATTTTAACGGACAATGAGATAAGACAACTTAAACCAAATAATCTACTTACTTCACGGTAGCTCTCAAAAAGATAAACGCACAGGTGAGCGGAGGAGTAGGAATAGCGCGAAGCTTATTTCTCCTTTCGGGTCGTAGTTCCTAGGAACAACCCTCCTTATACCCACTTTATAGTTTGTTTAACTTTTCAAGGTGAGCCGTACGTCGTAAGAGACACAAAAGACAAGTTTTTAAATCTTTTGTTCGAGTTGGGAACCAACAAGTTCACCGGAAGTTATTATGATAATACCTCAGTTGAGAATATTATATTTTGGTATTTTACCAATTTGTGAATTTTATTTTCTTTTTTATTGACAATGTTTTTATGTTTTTGGTTTTTCTTTGGTTTTTTATCTGATAATTATACTAAAAGAAATGAAAAATATTTTTGTACTTTTTTATATTTTTATAATAAAAGAAAATATTCACAGTTTCAAAAACAAATGGTCAAACGTAACGATAAACGTTTTTACAGCCTCCCCGGCAGCGGCGCCAAAAATTGATTGTAGATGTTTACACTGTATATATATATATATAATATATAATAAAATATAAAATATATATATAAGTCTAAAAATCAACAAGAGCAATGATACCGAGAAGTAGTATAGAATGTTCCCCAAGGGTCGTATTATCCACAACAGAGGCTGGACTGGACAATCGGATACAATCGAAGATGTTTTGAGTTTGAAGGAAGGAATTGATTTGAGGAAGTTGCCAAAGTCAAATTATATAACAAACAAACCAAAAACGATTTAAGACAAACCTCGAATCACTAAAATAAACTGAAAACGGACGCTCGAATCACCGAACAAAAGGGGAAAAAACCTAAATTCTTTAAAATAACCCTACGTAAATTTTTCACTTCTAGAACTACACTACGGGACAAATAACGAAGCTGTAAAAGACTAGACCGAAAACGGAGTTCGTTTGACCCAAAAACGAGTCAAAACAAAATCCCGTACCCGGACCCGTTCTTTAAAAAAGTAAAAAGTTGTAAAAATGACCCTAAGCGCAAAATTTTAAATTTCCATACAAACACAAGATGACAAAAGAAAATTTTCTAAAAAAGCAAAATATTTTTTTGATAATTTTTGTATTTTTTATGAATTAAATAAACTTTTAACTAAATTAAATTATAAAAAATATTAAACGATTACGAAAAATTCTGAAATTTTTTCTAAAAATACTTTACACCTTGACAGTCCTACGAAAAATAAGAAACACAAAACAGCTTAAGTAATAAGCCCGAAAATAAGCTATACAGCTTATATAAGCTTATAGGCCAAAATGACTATAAGAGTCAATGCCCTTGAGTCTTTAACGAAAAAGACCCAAGGGCGCAGTGGTAGAGTGTGTGTGTAAAAAGGGGGATGTATCGCTTGGTCCCGGGTTCGAGTCTTGCTCACCCGGGCCAAGTGTCTTTCCCCTTTTTTTTTTTTTTTTTGAAAACTCAAAGAAGCAAAGTTGTTAAGCTCGTGGGGCTTAACAACTTTGTCTTCTACAACTTTTTGAGATAAGCCCTAAATAAGCTGAAAAATTAGCTTAAAGTTGGCAGAAATGCTTAAAGTGACTTATAGCTAAAATGGCTTAAGTCATTTTGGGCTTGGGGGCGAAATAAGCTGAGACAAGGGCTAACATAAGATAAAGTGAGCTAAACTAATCTAAATAAGCTTAAAAAAGACTAAATGCTTAAACCTAATAAGCTGTTGAAACAGCTTATGATGACAGAAACAAAAAAAAACTTAAAAAGGCTAAAAAGCTTAAAGTTATTGGACAAATAAGCTTGGAAAAAGGCTAAACAAACTTAACAACTAACTAACTAATCTAAATAAGCTGTTAGAACACAAAGGAGCTTATTACATAAGCTAAATAAGCAAAAATGGAAATTAAGCAATCCCTATACCTAAATCATGCAAAAACAGTCAAAAGCTAAGTTTGGGCTTAAAAATAAGCCATCAAACAAGCTTCTTAAAAGCTGAAACTTAGAGAGCTTATACAAGGGGTTATAAGCTCTCTAAATAAGCCAAGAAGCTTGGGCTTTAGAAGACAAAAAGCTAAGAAGGAGGGACTTAAAGTCTCCCCTTTGCACCAGGGGAGCCTTAAGGTTAGCCTCAAGGGCTTATTTGACAGCTTATAAAAAGCTGTCAAATAAGCTCTAAACAAAAAGTTAAGCTAAAACAGATGGAGTCCCCTAGCTTATGGACTTATGCACCAAATTTTAGCCTTTAGAATTCATTTTAGCTTGCTTATTTTTGATGGTGAAAAAGGGCTAATGGTTTTTAAAAACTGTGACACTAAAAACCTTGGTGGTTTTTGACTCACAAAGTCAAAAGACCAAGGGCTGTGGCAGCTTGTTTTTACCACACAAAATGTACACTTTTTGAACCCTTAACTCAAATTCACAAGTGCTTATCTAAATAAGCACTTGTGGTGTCTTTAAAAGTCTCACAGTTTCAAAGAGAGTGTATATACTTTTGAAAAACAATTTTCCAACTAAAAATGTTTTAAAAACAGCTTTAAACTAGCTCACAGCTTGTGCTTAAATTGACCAAGTGACCATAACCCAAAGATAAACCTTTTTTGACCCGTTTTGAATGCTATCCCAAACACCCCTTTACTTTAACTGGCACCAGACCTTTGTGTGCTTAAAAACTGTTTAAACAACTAAACCAGCTAAAACTTTTTATCTACTCACACTAGTTTTATCTACTTAAGCTACTTTAAAACTAAAACTTATAGCTTATTAATTGAAATAAGCCACTTTCTCACCTAGCTTATTATACTAGCATTGACAGTTTTAACTAAACTAGCATATAGATGAAATGAAAAACATTCTAAACATTTTTAGACATAATTTATAACTAATAAGCACATTAAGCTAAGGAAATAAGCTAAATTAGCTTATTGCTACAGTAAATAAGCAAAGTTTGAAAACTAAGTACCTTTGATCCTTTCCACAAAAAGGATCCCTTGAGACCTAAATAAGCTCTAAACCCTACCCTTGGCTTATAAATAAGCCAAAACTAAGCTGAAAAACCCAATAAGCCTTCCATTATAGCTTATTCATCCAAGCTTCAATCCAACAGTATCTCACCCTTTTCTTGTAAGTCTTCCTTGAAAATTTGGTGAAAATGTTTTACAAGACAGCTTATATGGTAGCTTAAGTGGAGGTTTAAAAGATTTTTAAAGCCTTAAACACTTAAGAACAAAAGTAGAGCAAATTTAGCTAAATTTCATTAAAATCAAAGTACGAATACATAAAAAGCTTTTAACTTCAAACAAACACTGAGAATTACTTTAAAACTATATTAAGAAAAACTACTTAAGAACTAACTACTAGCCACAATGGCTTTTCAAAGCTATATATAGGAAAAATTCGACTAGAGTCTTGCTTTCTTCTCTCTTGCTGTTGTGCTTGTTTGTAGACACACAAACATAGGTGTGTTTGTTTTGTGAGAGGTTCACAGCCTTCAATCTTAGCCCTTCAATCTTCAAAAATCAATCTTGGTCATTGATTTGTACTCGTTTCTTATGAGATTGCCAGCTTGGCAAACTTTATTGGGTGTGGTGGTAGTGGAGGAGGGGAGGAGGGTTTGTCCATGGGGGTGGAGAAGAAATGCAGGGTAAAAACGGGTTTGTATACCCGTGAGTTGTTTTTGGGTTTTTGAGTTACAAAAATGGCGGGAAAAGGTGTTGGGGGTGACAGGGTGTAGGTTTGGGAGAATGGCACAATTGGTCCTTGAGGGATATAGGTAACATTGCACCCATGGTCCTTGTGTGGTTATAGTTTTGGGGACTTGGCAAAACAAGTCCCCAAGGGTTACTACACTACTTACACCACACGTCCTTGGTGCTTAATAGTATGGGGACTTGGCAGTTTTGCCCCCCGACTTGTTACTTTGAGTAAAATGCAAAATCAGCCCTTGTCTTTTCTTTTCTCTTTTCCTCTTTAAATATTAGTTTAGGGTTTTGGCAATTTTTACCCTAAAACTTATATTTCTTCACATGTTGACTTTTTGATTTGTCGGGGTTGACTTTGACTTTGACCAGTTGACTTTTCTGTTGACTTTTTGACTTGATTGACTTTCCGGCTTCGATTTGGCTTTGTCTTTCACAGTCTTTTCCATTCCGAGTCCGGTTTTGTCGTTTTGGCTTTGTTTTTCGTTCTTTTCTTAGTTATCCGTTCCTGCACAATACAATTAGCAAAACAAGCATATATTTGGCATTTTAAGTCCGTTTTTGGTTATTTTAGCTCGTTTTTAAAGGTAAAAGGTATGTGTAATTAAGCACATACCAAAATCCCCCATACTAAGGTATTGCCGTGTCCTCACGCAATGTTATGAAGTAAACATTTACGAAAACTAAGAATCTCAATCTCCCTCGACTAATAACTTTGAAAAGTAGCAAAGTGTTCGTCAAGGGAAACTAAAGAATCAAAAGCTTCGACAAGTCCCGTTTTCACCACTTTTTATTTGTACACTAACTATCCCTAATATTTTTGGATTTTCTTTTTCTTTTCTCGACTTCCTGTTTGACTTCCTTTATTATATCAACATTGGGATCATAGAATGAGAAACGCCCATAGAGTAATCTACGGATGTCCTGACGGATAAATTCATCGTCCCCGATTTTTCACTAGCTCCAAACCAAGCAATTAAACAAGATCATTTGTCAATATAAGTCTAAATGCTAAGCACTCATACTTATGACTTGTGAACTTTTAACTCCCAACATGAATGTATGATTTGAATGTGTGTACTCATTTCAACTCAACCATAGATCAACTTATTTTCATAGTCGTAATTCAAGATGAATCATGACTCAAAGCAACAACTTATTAGGACCTTGTAACTTGATTTTAAAGAACGAGATTTTAACTGTAGAACTTTTTGCAACATCTTCATCATTATAATCATAAGTTCTTAAAGCTAGGAATGCGTTGCTTAGTTTGAACACCTACCTAGGCCTCGCTCCCTAGTAGGATATCACAACCAACGACCGATGTTCTTAGTTTGAAAACCCACCCCGTTGCTAGCGTAGTGGGAAATCACATCAACACCTTCTTCCTAATATGGCTAAGGATAAGTGTCTTAGTTTGAACCCTCACCTAGACCTCGCTTCCTGGTGAGATATCACAACACAACAAATCCTTAGAAGTAAAAGATGTCTTAGTTTGAACCCCCACCTCGTGGTTAGCGGAGTGGGATATCACGACACATCTTTCACTTGCTCCATATAATCAAATGTATGCTTCATTGGCAAAATTTCAATACTCATGCATTTTTGCATTCATACTTCATTCATGCTTCTTTGGCATTTTAACTTTCGAATTATTAAGAAAAATCTCGCTTTAAAGAATTAAGTTACAAATTTGAAGCTTTTTCTAAAAACATTGATTGACTTAGTTGAACTGAATTGAGTACGTATGATTAGGTGGATTAGAAGCTAATGGGAGAAAAAGCCACAAGTTACTCATATAAGTTTTAGAAGAATCTTGCTCAGCACATAAACTTATATTTAACTCTATCACTTCTTGTTCTTCACCTTATTAAAATTCGAAGCAATCGAATTCGTGAAAGCTTAGCCTACAAGCGGTAAGTTGAGGAACTAGCTAGGGCTCAACACGCCCGATCGAGTCAAAAATTATTCTCATTCTACCCATTAGGAAAGTCAAAACTGTGACAAAACACTTATTTTATTTTTGAAAATTTTTTAAATTTTTTCATTTTTTTGGTATTTTTGCAAAAATTTGGTGGTAAAAACGGGATTACGTGATAACAACGGCTGCAGGCAAAAATCAAATCGAAGATCCCCCCCATACTAGAACTAAACATCGTCCTCGATGTTTCAAAGGGGTTTCTACGTAAATCTAAGGCCGTTTATGAAGTGTGCCAAAAGATAAAACGTTAGTCGATTAGATTTGGATACTGGATTCCCAAACTGAAGCTGAGGATGTGAAACTCATGTGGATACTGCAAGCACGAGAGTCTTCACAATCCGGGAAATCCTGGATATACAACACAAAGTACACAAAACATGGACAAAACACGGGTAATGGAAAATGTAAGCCTTCTCACACAAAAAATTATTTATTATCTATGATAAGCATGGGGTGCCTCCCACGAAGCGCTTGTTTTAGGGTCGCTATGCTTGACCATCTCCCCGGGAATTTATTGTCATGGGGAACGTCTGGAGATCCGGGACAACCTCGGTTGGTATGTCCCCTCCAAAGTAGTGTTTCAAACGATGACCATTCACTTTGAAATTTGGCCCGGAGTTTTGAGATAACTCGACAGTGCCATATGGAAAAACTTGGGTTACAGTGAATGGTCCACTCCAACGGGATTTCAATTTGCCCGAGAAAATCTTCAGTCTAGAGTTGAAAAGGAGAACACGATCACCAACGTTGAAAACGCGGTTTTTGATCTTAGCATCGTGTATCCTCTTGGTTTTCTCTTTATAGATCAAAGAGTTTTCGTAGGCTTGATCACGAAGTTCATTTAGTTCATTCAGTTGAACTTTCCTGTGATCACCCGCAGTTTGAACATCAAAATTTGTATGCTTGAGGGCCCAGTAGGCTTTGTGCTCTAACTCGATCGGTAGATGACATGCCTTCCCGTACACTAACTTATATGGAGTACACCCGATGGGTGTTTTGTAAGCTGTGCGGAAGGCCCATAGAGCATCATCTAGTTTGTCCGACCAGGAGGCACGATTTTCTCCCACGGTTCTCTCAAGAGATACCTTTAAACCACGATTTGCACTCAAACTTGCCCCACTTGTTTGTGGATGATACGCGGTGGAGAGACGATGAGTAACTCCGTATTTAAGCATGACCTTTGAAAATTGGTCATTGCAAAAGTGTGTTCCGCGATCACTTATGATAGCTCGGGGGGCACCAAATCGAGAAAAGAGAGTTTTCAAAAATTTGCAAACAACTCGGGCATCATTGGTGGGGAGCGCTTTTGCTTCAACCCATTTTGACAAGTAGTCAACAGCCACGAGTATGTACTTGTTCCCTCTTGAAGACGGGCGGTCCATAAAATCCAATGCCCAAGATGTTAAAGATTTCGCAAACTTGGATTGGAGTTTGTGGCATCTCATCACGTTGCGTAATTTTTCCTTGACGTTGACAAATGTCACAATGGGTGACAAAGTCATGGGCATCCTTGTAGATGGTGGGCCAATAGAATCCTGAATCGAAGATTTTTCTTGCTGTGTAATTGGCACCGTAGTGTCCCCCGGTGGGTCCACTGTGGCAAGCTTTGAGAATGTCATAAGCTTCTTGCCCAGAAACACAACGTCTGATCACTTGGTCAGCACAGTTTTTAAACAGAAAGGGGTCGTCCCAGAAGTAATGTTTAACATCTTTGAAGAATTTATTCTTCTGTTGGGACGACATTCCCTTGACAATAAACTTTCCCGCATGGTAGTTTGCGAAATCTGCAAACCATGGGGTATTATCATCTTTAAGAGCAATAGATCCAAGGGTTTCGAGAGGAAATGCTTCATTTATTTCCTTGTTTTCGAACTTATCTTGGTGAGGATTTTCCAGTCTTGAAAGATGATCTGCAGCAGATTTTTGCTCCTTTTTTGTCTCGAATTTCAACATCAAATTCTTGGAGCAATAGGATCCACCGCATGAGTCTTGCCTTAGCATCCTTTTTGGCAAAGAGATACTTAATGGCTGAATGGTCTGTATACACTATGCTTTTGGACATAACAAGATATGAACGGAATTTCTCAAAGGCATACACTACGGCAAGTAATTCTTTTTCGGTCGTAGTGTAATGAGTTTGAGCCTCGTTCATAGTCTTGCTAGCATAGTGTATAGGTTGAAAATGCTTGTTTTTTCTTTGCCCGAGGACTGCCCCAATTGCGAAGTCGCTAGCATCAACACATTTAAGATCAAGGGAGTCCCAGTCGGGAGCATTAGAGCGGAGCCTCAGGTCAATTTTCTTTGAGTGGTATTAAAAAGATTCGATACACTCTTTGAGAAGAAAACGGAGGTCTCTTTTTCAAGAAGATGATGTCATAGGAGGGCATTTGTGAAAACGTCCTGAATAAATCGTCGGTAAAAACCGGCGTGCCCAAGGAAACTACGGACACCTTTGACAGTAGTTGGGTGAGGGAGCTTGGCTATAACTTCAACTTTAGCCGATCGACTCTATTCCCGACTTAGAATTTTGTGTCGAGGAACAATGCCTTCCTTCACCATGAAATGGCCTTTTCTCCCACTTTAGGGACAATTTGGTGCTTCACCCGTTATAAACCATTTTTTCCAATTGGGCTAGCACGTAGAGAAAGAGGCCCCAAAGACCGAAAATCATCCAAAAATCACCTTCCATCGTTATTTTCAATCATATGTGGAAGATTGCCATCATTACATCTTTGGGAAGGTGCCAGGAGCATTGCATGCCAAAAGGCATGCGACGATAGGCAAATGTTCCGTATGGGCATGTAAAGGTTGTCTTTTCTTGATCTTTTGGGTCAATTGGGATCTGAAAATAACCCGAAAAGCCATCGAGGAAACAGTAGTATTCGTTTCCTGCTAGTCTTTCGAGCATTTGGTCCATGAAAGGCAATGGGAAGTGTCTTTTTCGGGTGGCTTCATTAAAGTTTTCTGTAATCAATAAATACTCGCCTTCCCGTGACCAATCGAGTAGGATCAGTTCATTACTCCTCATTTGTGATGAGGTCGTTGCTCTGTCTTGGTACCAGTGTGTACGGGCTCACCAAGGGCTTTCAGATGATGGGGTAACATCAATCCAGCGGTTCAGGAGTTTTTTAAACTCTTCTTGATAACGTCGTGGATTTTTGGGTTTACCCTTCTCTGACTTTGCACAGATGGTTCATAGTCCTCTTCCATTAGAATTTTGTGAGTACAAAATTCTGGGCTAACACCCTTTATATCGGAGAGTTTCCAAGCGATGGCTCGCTTGTGGGACTTGAGAACCTTGAGAAGAGCTGCCTTTTCCTCATCTTTTAAGTCTTTAGCAATTATGACAGGCAACTTGTTGTCACCTTCTAAAATTCCGTATTCAAGATGGCGGTGGCAGTTCCTTGAGTTCAACCTCGGGAGGTTCATCAATGGAAGGTTCAACGGTTTTAGCTTCACAGAGTTTGAGCTCTTTCCTAACTTCAGGCATATATTGTTCATGATTTGGGAGGGGGGTGGTGGTTCACTGTTCAAAATTGCTTCTAGAAGCAGGATGTCCCCCTCAGGATCCTGATAAGTTGGATCAACTTCAGATGAAGTTAGATCATCTTCTAGAGCAAGAAACGAATCTGCTTCTTCCATTAAGAGAAAATCACTGTCCCCGAAAGGAGTGAGATTTGGAGAAGCAGTAGAAACAATAGGCTCAAAATATGGAGTGGGATTGCCACTCGCGATCACGTTTGAAAATCCTAGGACCTCTTGAGAATACTCATCACAAGCCATATCGATGACGTCGATTTTGTTGACCGTCATATGGTTGTAATCAGCTGTGTATTTTGAAGTTTGGTCCAAGTTGAATGTGATGGCTTCCTTGCCAACACGAAGGGTAATCTCACCTTCATAAACATCTATCAAAGCATGACTTGTTTTTAAGAAACATCGCCCGAGAATTAAAGGGACTCGGGGGTCTGGTTCAAAATCAACAACTACGAAGTCAGCTGGAAATTGGAACTTTCCCACCATTAGACGGACGTCTTTAGCAATACCGATTGGTTCAGTGATTGAACGATCTGCTAGCTCTAACGTCATGCAAGTTGGGGTTAGTTCAGGAAGAGCGAGATCTTTCCAGACAGAATAAGGCATGAGATTAATGCTCGCACCAAGATCGGCCAATGCGTTGCATGTAGTAATCCCCGTAAATTCACATGGAATCAGAAATCGGCCAGGGTCTCCAAGTTTCTTTGGTAACTTGTTGAGGATGACCGCTGAACAGTTCTCATTCAAAGGAGTTCTTGCCAATTCGCTCAATTTTTCTTTGTTTCCAATTAAGGTTTTTAAAGTCGAAGCAAATTTAGGCATGAGCATCAAGGCATCGGTAAAGCTAATCTCGAAACTCAAATCTCTAAAGATTTCATAGAATTTCTCGTTTTGGTCGTTAGCTTTTTCTTTGCGCTTTTCATCATTTCTTCTTGATGGAAATGGAATTGATGCTTTAGGAACTGGAAAGTATACAAAGAGCAACAAACAGAGTAACATTGGGCTCAGGATTGCGATTACGAGACTGATTTGAAACAACAGGAGGTTGGACGTCTCGGTGCTTCCGTTATTAGCAGGAGGCATCGTGTCCTTTGTCACCTCGGCATCATGATTAACTGCTTTTGGTCCTTGGATGGTAACACCACTTCGGGTAGTGATACCTTTTAAATCTTCCTTAGGGTTGGTAATAGTGTTACCAGGAAGAGTTCCAGAACCGGAAGTAGAAGCTGTATTAGCAGTAACAAATTTTGAAAGCATATCAGTCAAATTTGCCATTTGGGATTGCAGGTTTTGACCTTGGTTTTGCATGTTTCTCAACACTGCATCATTGGCTGTGACATATCTTTCAAAATCTGTTTTTGACACACCGTGTGTCTGAGGAGCAGGTCCTTGATGGGCTACTGGTTGATTAGCTACTGGTTGATGAACCGGAGGTCGATAAATCTGACCTTGGTTGAAATTGTTTCCTCTGTTTTGATTGAAGTTATTTCCTCGATTGAAATTGTTTTGACTATTTGCATGAGGATTCTGAACGGGAGGAAAACCAGGAGGTCGAATTTGATTTGAGACCATCGGAGGTCGATAACCAGAATTAGCTTGGTTGAAATTGGCCGCAGCGGCCTGGGACACATACTCTTGGATATTGTCATGGTATTGTTGCTTATTAGTGGTGGACAGTTTTGATAAAGATATGACATCCCCACAAGTTACACAACTTTGTTCTCAACGCTTCTTACGGTGGCGGAAGTGGGGTTTGGTTCTTTCTATCAAGAATTAATGCCCGAACCATGTCTTTGAGTTCAGCAACATCAGATGAGACTGCTTGGGTGGAAGAGCTTGTACTCATTTTAGCTACAACAGCTTATTGCTTTTCTGTTTGACTGTTACCTTAGACTTTCTCTCGATGATTTTAAACATTCTCGTGGCACTTTGTTCTAAGTTAGTTACCACCAGCAAGCAGAGTTTCAATGAATCTTGATAATTTGAGTTTAGGCGTTATAGAATGTATAGAGTGAATGCAATTTCTGGAAAACCCCATATGAGGGCATCCCCTTAAAAGATCATTGAAAACGTTCCCAAGCCTCATAAACGTCTCATAAAACTTTTTTGTGAAATCTCGTGCCCCCTTGTTTTCATTTCTGAGATTGTGTTTTAGGGGGGAGGGAAGCATTGTTAATAATTTCGAAAAAACAAGATATAACATGTTTCTATAGACCGAGGGGTTCTTTTTATAGCCATATCAGGGGTGCCCTTCGACGAGAAAAACTGTAACACCTAAATATCAAAATAACTATAAAAAAGGGAAAGCATATGCTTAACCCGACGTATTTGGTTCGTCGGAATTTCCATTGTTAGAAGTGATCTTGTTGAAATTACGGATGTTGAGCTTGTGGGTCTTCTTTATCATTTTCCAACAAAAATTGCTTGTTTTGGACAAGATTCAGAAGACCATGCTGATCCTCAAAGTTATTCGATACGTGGTGATTTCAGAATAACTATCGCATCCTCGTAACCCTCGGTGGGTGCTTCAGCAATTGCGTAATAGTACGTTATCGGCCATCGTATACTATGGCAGATTTCAGGTTTCTCAAGATTAGATGAATTCAACAGAAGTTTGTCGAACTTTTGTGGTTGTCGAAGGATACTGGCTTGAGAACGATCCATAGTGTGCGATGCACAAAATAGAAATACAAAAAGAAAATTTACACTAATTTTTTTTGGTTTTTCAAAGATTAATTCACAATTGATTTTAACGGACAATGAGATAAGACAACTTAAACCAAATAATCTGCTTACTTCACGGTAGCTCTCAAAAAGATAAACGCACAGGTGAGCGGAGGAGTAGGAATAGCGCGAAGCTTATTTCTCCTTTCGGGTCGTAGTTCCTAGGAACAACCCTCCTTATACCCACTTTATAGTTTGTTTAACTTTTTCAAGGTTTTTCAAGGTGAGCCGTACGTCGTAAGAGACACAAAAGGCAAGTTTTTAAATCTTTTGTTCGAGTTGGGAACCAACAAGTTCACCGGAACTTATTATGATAATACCTCAGTTGAGAATATTATATTTTGGTATTTTACCAATTTGTGAATTTTATTTTCTTTTTTATGGACAATGTTTTTATATTTTTGGTTTTTCTTTGGTTTTTATCTGATAATTATACTAAAAGAAATGAAAAATATTTTTGTACTTTTTTTTTTATAATAAAAGAAAATATTCACAGTTTCAAACACAATTGATCAACGTAACGATAAACGGTTGCACAGCCTCCCCGGCAACGGCGCCAAAAATTGACTGGCTGGATTCACACCGTAAATATATATAATATATAGTAAAATATAAAATATATATCTAAGTGTAAAAACCAACACAATCAGTAAAACCGAGAAGTAGTATAGAGCTTTCCCGGGTCGTTTATCCCCAACGAGGCTGGAATGGTAAATCGATACGATCGAAGATTTGAGTTTGAAGGAAGGAATTGGTTTGGGAAGTTGAAAAAGTCAAATTAGATAATAACGGACTAAAACGTTTAAGAAAAACCTAGAAATTACGAAATTAAACTAGAAAACGAGAGCCCGAATCCCGAACAAAAGGGGGAAAACCTAAAATCTTTAAAAATAACCCTACGAAGAAATTTTTGCTTCTAAACTACTCTAGGGATCAAATAACGAAGAATGAAAAAGACTAGACCGAAAACGGAGTTCGTTTGACCCAAAAACGAGTCAAAACAAAATCCCGTACCCGGACCCAGGTTTCCTTAAAAGAAGAAAAGTTATAAAAATGACCCCTAACGAAAAAATTGAATATTTTCGCTACAAACTAAATATAAAAGAAAAATTTTCTAAAAAAAAGCAAAATATTTTTTTGATAATTTTTGTATTTTTTTATGAATTAAATAAACTTTTAACTAAATTAAATTATAAAAAATAGTAAATGATATACGAAAATTCTGAAAATTTTTCTAAAAATACTAGGCTTTATAAGAATCCTACGAAAAATGAAAAACACCACACAGCTTATGCAATAAGCCCGTAAATAAACTTACACATCTTATGGGCTTATGAGGTCAAAATGACCTTATATATATTTGCCCTTGGTCTTTAACTAAAAAGAACCCAAGGGCGCAGTGGTTAAGGTGTGTGAGTTAAATTGGATGTATCGCTTTGTTTCCCGGGTTCGAGTAGCGGCTTTCTCACACGCGTACCAATTGTCTCCCTATTTTTTTTTTTTCAGAAAACTCAAGAAGCAAATTTTATTTTTTTGAAAACTCAAAGAAGCAAAGTTGTTAAGCTCGTGGGGCTTAACAACTTTGTCAACTAGAGCTTTTGCTGAAAACCACTAAATAAGCTTAAAAATAAGCTTGAACTTGACAGAAATGCTTATTTGGACTTAAAGGCAAAAAATGCTAAGTCCTTTTGGACTTGAGGTCGAATTAAGCTAAGGCAAGAACTAAATTAAGCTGAGATGGGCTAAACTAACTTAAATAAGCTTAAAAGTCTAAAGGCTTAAGGCCCAATAAGCTGTGGGAAGCTTATTTAGCCAGAAAAGCTTAAATGAAGCTTAAAGAGGCTAAAATGCTTAAAGCTAGGACAAATAAGCTAGAAAAAAGGAAATAAGCAAACTAAACTATCTAACTTAACCTAAAAGCTACTAGGACACAATTTGAGCTTATGGGATAAGCTCAATAAGCTAAAATCAAAAATTAAGCAATCCCTCAGCCTAAGGGATTCAAAAACAGCCAAAGGGCATGTTTGGGCTTGAAAATAAGCTAGCTAATAAGCTTCCTAAGGCCTGAAACTTTGAGGTCTTATCTAGGAGCTTATAGGCTCTTAAAATAAGCCAAAAGCTTGGGATTAAGTTGGCTTAAAGGCTGAGAACAATAAGCCTAAAGTTCCCCCTTTGCACCAGGGGAGCTTTAAGGCAAATCTCAAGGGCTTATTTGACAGCTTATTTTAAGCTGTCAAATAAGCTCTAAAAGCACAAATAAGCTCAAACAGATTGAGTGTTATAGCCAAGGGGCTTGTGCACCAATTTTGAGCTTTTGAAAACCATTTTTACTTGCTTATTTTTGGAAGTGAAAAAGGTGTTTGGATTTTTAAAAACTGTGACAAAAGATACTTGGTGATTTTTGACTTATAAAGTCAAAGGAACAAAGGGCTCTTGACAGCCCTTTTTGGACACTAAAGACACACTCTTTTTGTGCTTAAACTCAAACCACAAGTGCTTAATCAAATAAGCACTTGTGGGTTACTTAAAAACTTCACAGTTTTGAACATAGTTTTAAAAACCTTAGAAAACTATTTTAAAACTAAAAACTTTCTAAAAACAGCTTAAAATTGCTTAAAAACTTAAGCTAAAGTTAACCCAAATACCTTAACCCATGCAAACACCCTTTTTGACCCGTTTTAAGGTTATCCCAAACACCCCTTTACTTAAAAACTGTCAAACCAAAGTGACTTTAAAATCTATTTTAAAGCTAAAACTTTTAAAACCTTTTATCCACTTCTACTTAAGATGACCTAGTTAAACTATTTAAGCTATAAATTGCCTAGCTTATTTGGAAAAATAAGCTAGTTTCTCTACTAGCTTAAGCTACTTAAGTGACAGTTTTTTGAAAGATAAGGTGATATTACACACATTCAAGCAATGAGAACTTAAAACAGCCAAATAACAATTCTAAACTAATGTGCTTGAAAAGATTAAAAACAAATAAGCTAATACCTTAAGCTAAAAGTTAAGCTAAATGAGAGTTTAGAAATGAAACCTTGGTTTTTTGTTGTCTCAGAACCAAAGCCACTCTTTCTGAGTGAGTGGCTTAAAACCCTGACCTAAGTGGCCCTTGCCTCTATTCCCTGAGCTAAAAGCTCAATAAGCTAATAATAGCTTATTTCTTCATAAGCTTCCAAAATCACACTCAATTGAACATTTATGAACATATCAAAGAAACAGTATTTAAGATGCCTAATAACAAGGTTTCAGACTGAATTAGATCTTATTACTAAAAATAAGCTCTAATGAGCTTATAGAAGCTTATTGAGTAAAAAGAGCTTATTATTTCATAAAAACTGAATTTTACAAATGCATAAGAGAAGTTAACTTAAAAACACCTTTTCAACTACTTTTAAAGACTACACAAACACTTAAAAACGAATGAATGCCACAAAGGCTTACAAGGCTTTTTATAGCAAAAAATGAAAATTAACTAGGTCTTCTTTTTCATCACGCACTTTTGTGCTTTCTTTGAACACACATAAAGGGGGTGTGTTTGTTTTTTTTTTTTGTGAGTGTTTTTCACGACCTCTCATCTTGGCCTTAATTCTTCCAAAAGTCAATCTTGGACTCGAAAATGAGCTTAGGGGGTTTGTGAGATTGCCAACCATGGCACTTGTATCTGAAAGGTGGTGGAGGATAGGGAAATGAATATCCAATGGGGAAATTTGGTTTTCAGGGTAACAAGGGAGGTGGCGAACCCGTGAGTGTTTTGGGAGTGGAAAAACGAGCGGGAAAAATGTTGTACAAAGGTTGGGGGAGAGACAGAGTGAAGGTTTGGGCAAATGGCAAGTTTGGCCCTCCATGGTTATATGTTTTATTTCACCCACCGTCCTTGTGGTTATATAACTTTTGGGGACTTGGCAAAACAAGTCCCCAAGAGTTATTTAACTCTTTGCACCCCACGTCCTTGGTGGATACAACTCTTGGGACTTGGCAGAACAAGTCCTTGGAGTGTATCTTTGCAAAAATGACAGATTGCAAACCCTTGCCTTCTTTTTTCTCTTTCTTCTTTCTTTATATATAAAGTGTAAGATTGACAATTTCAGTCCCCTAAACTATATTTCTTTGACTTCTTTTGGCCTCGGGGTTGACTTGGGTTGACTTTGACTTTGACCAGTTGACTTTTCTGTTGACTTTTTGACTTGATTGACTTTTCGGCTTCGATTTGGCTTTGTCTTTCACAGTCTTTTCCATTCCGAGTCCGGTTTTGTTGTTTTGGCTTTGTTTTTCGTCCTTTTCTTAGTTATCCGTTCCTGCACAACACAATTAGCAAAACAAGCATATATTTGGCATTTTAAGTCCATTTTTGGTTATTTTAGCTCGTTTTTAAAGGTAAAAGGTATGTGTAATTAAGCACATACCAATAGACAACCGCTATGCTGAATAAGGTAGTCATAAAAGCTATTTTTAGAAATGTTTTGAAGTACATGACTGACACTTATAGTCAAAATAGAATTTGTTCCTTTACGTGTTTAGGAGTTGGATACTTACTGGGCCCCTCGTTGGGTTGATCAAATGTTTGCATGGTCGTGCCTAAAGTGTAGTTAAGATGATTCTTTTTACATTTGGTAATTTTGATCAATATTAGAAACGAGAAACAGAATCGTTAAATTATGGAATAACTTTTGATCCATATCCATATTTAACATTGTATCTAAAACAAAAGGATGAATTTACTTGAACCATTAAAGGCTGAGATGTGTATTGAAACCATACTCAGGTATTTTTAGGAGCATTGATGATGTTTCTAGACTATTCGTCAATGTTAGTATGTTATATTCTATGACATTGACATTCGCAAGTGGGAGCTGTTAGAATGTGCTCATGTCATACGGATATTTATATGGCTAGAAATACGTCAGCCTATGGGGTCACACACATATACACTTAGATATATCATTCTATTAGTATGTATAATAATATAAGTGTGTATTTATTATATATATTATTATACTAACGATAGAATACTAAACAGTTATTAATTAATTCGTTTACGAATAATTAACTAGAAGGCTTTTAATTAATCTATAATTAAAGTTAATTATACATACCAATTAGTAAAAGTCAAAAAGTCAAACCCAAGGATGTTTGTTAGGATTCGATCGGCCATAGGCCCAAGGGGAGAGGGAAGTAGGTTTTTGTTAGCTTTGGCCCTAAGTTATCTAATTTAGGTATGCCATAATTCTATTAGTATAATTAGAGGGGTCATAAGTTCATTCACTTCATCCTTTTCTCTTCCTTTTCTCTTGTGGTCGAACAAAACAAACACCCCGCGAAGGGAGTTTGAATTTTGACTTCGGTTCTAATATTCGGTATTCGTTGGAGAACTAGTATTCAGGTGATATTGTGTAACGTATAGTGTGGATACACGTAAAGGTTACTTCCTTTAGTAACTCGAAGGGTTTGGGTTTCGTACGTTTAATACACGTGCGTATTTTAAAGAAGCTTCGGTTCTTCCATAGCTTGATTGCTATAAGCAACTGATGTGTCGTTGTGCGTACGTATCATTTATTATTAAGTTTTTACTATTTATATTTTTCCGAATAAACCTAAGAACAACACTAACTGGCAGTGTACCCGATCAAATGTAGATTCGTTGGTAAGTAGGGTGTCGATCACTAAAAGTGAGAACGTTAATTATTAATTGTTAGTATTTTAGTTATCTAAGTTAGTTCTAAGTTATTCTAAGTTATACCTAAGTTAAACCTAAACTAATGGTAAAATGAGGTTTTCAGCCTGAGAGACTGGCACGAGTTTGGGTTTACCTAGACTGAGATAGGGAGAATAACACACACAAATTTGATAATTAGAAGATAGAGAAGCGGTCAAGCCTTATGTAAGGAAAACGTATTAACCATATTTAATCTAATAAAACACAGGTTATAGTTTATATGTGCAATGATTATCTTATCTTGTTGTCAATATATAGATTTAGGCGGTACTTCTTTCTAAAACCTAAACATGTTAATTCTGTCACAATTAAACACATCCGCATAAAGCACTCATGGTTGATTATAATCTATCTTAGAAAACAATAATGGTGATCTTATTGAATCCTAGTTCATCGAGACTTTACTAACTTACTACTTAACGGCTCTTTATATACTAGTAGTCTACTATCCAGATCTTTACCCAAGGAATCAAAACGTTATTTGTTGATCCTAAGTCACCTACTAGTCCAACTTGTTCACTAAACCAAAGGAAAATATAGGTCAATATTTATGATCCTATTACTCTAGATATATAAATTGCAATATGGAGAGCTATCACGGCATCTAGTCCACTTGGTCCGTTTTCTAGATCCAGTTAAATGATAGGTCGCATACTTAAGCACATAAGCGAGTATAATTTATTAAAAATAAAGCAACACACAACTTATAAGATGCAATCGAGATAAACATAAAACAAACGTTAAATTATCATAAACATGGCTAATACCTAAAAGTATTAGCCAATAACCATTGTAACGAATACAAATGTCATAGACGAACGATTAAGGTAAACTAACCAAGTTAATAAATGATACCAAAAACCAAACGCGTATTTAGAGTATAAGAATTTACAAGGGTTTTCCTATGGATTGAAATGCGTTGTGAGACCTTCGTAGCTTCTCTTTTCTTCTAAAAATCGAATCAGGTAGTTACTGCCTTTCTCTCAGTCTTCGGTATAAAAAATGCACACTAAATTCGTATTTAGGGCTCGATATTTATAGCCTCTAAAATTTGGTCGATACGCCGTATTGAAGAAGTTCAATACGGTGTATTGGAGTTTTCTTGGAGTAGGGACCACGATAAATATCTTTTAGAATCTATCATTAACCGCCAGTAGATACGACGTATATGTCTTCATGGATACGACGTATTGGTCTTTATATCTTCGTGGTTTCTTGTGGAGTTAAGGCGCGGATACGCCGTATCTTCCTTGATGGATGCAGCGTATTAGATGTCAAAATAGCAGATTCTTGATTTCTTCGTTTAAGCTCCAAAATGCGCGCCTTTTAGTTAAACTTCACAAACTGCTCGATATTTATCGTAAATAACAAATTTAAGCAATTAAGTATCAATTCATGCATAAAATAATATAGAACGAGCAATTTAGCTGGGATAAATGATGCTATAAAATAGACGTTATTTGATGTCATCAAATATCCCCCCACTTGAATCCTACTTGTCCTCAAATAGACTTTAGAAAACTTAGGAAAATGTATCCCAACCTGAGTATAGGATTTTTCCTTTAAGCAATTTTTGTTCAATTACTAGTACACAACCAAACACCTCACGAAGTGGGAAGATGAAACCACTTAACTAATCTATGTGGTAACATGTAACTAATTCGCTTAATTGCTCGGTCGTAACGAGTATTCTATCATAAGCTTGGCAAGGATACACATCTCCACCACTAAAGCTAAGGAGTAACAACTTTAAAAAGGTAAATTGGGTTAAGGTTTAAGGGTTGATCATTCTTTCCAATCTATATCGATACCAATATTCCAGAAAAGGTGACAAGACCACACATACACATCTATAACGATGGAATAGACATGTGTGATTACTTGATCCTTAACTTGAATAAGCTAAAGAATAGGACTAGTAATCTTCACCAATAGTCGTAACCCAACAAGGCCGACAAAATCATATATACACATCTATAACAATGGGATAGACATACATGATTGCTCAGATCCCCATTCGAGGAAAACCAAAGGTTAGGATGAAGAACAATATAGGGTATGGATCGTCTAATCTTTCACCAAAAGTAATAAACCAACAAGGCGGACAAAATCATACATACACATCCATAACGATGGAATAGATACATGTAATTGCTTGCATCCTCATTCGAGTAAGAACCAAGGTTATGATTAGGAAAGGGAAAATAATTTTTGTTAAATAAAAAGAACAAAACAAATAGATTAAGTCTAAACAAATAAGGAACAGAGTTGTAGTTACTTTCCCGACGATCCTCATGAAAAAGACACAAAATCATAGACATAAATGTCTTGATCATAGATCATCAAAAACACCCTTAGTTGGTGTTCCTGTAACGGTAAACTCCCAATCATTCATAATATACATACTATACAACATTAGTGGCGATATCTACCACTTGATACATGAAAATACATAGTTGGTTTATAATTGCAACCAACTAGAAATAATATACAACATAACTTTACATCGTTGGTTTATAACACGTACCAACGAATAATCGATCATCATAAATAATTAAATCGGTTAAGCTTAGACAAACCGATTATCTCACAAATCTTACTTTTTTTTCCTACCTTTTTTGTATTTTTATTTTTTTAAACTAATACTGATAAACGAACTACGGTGTAAAAGTTCACCACTTTACGAATACGATAAATCTGGATAATTAATAACCGAACATACTACTAAAAGTAGTAAACACACTAAAATTTAAAAAAAACTACTACTTTTACATTTTCCCATTGCATTGTGCAATTTCCCAACCTAACCATAGATAGAAAATCGACACTTGCCCAATTGCATTATGCAACTTCCCGACCTAACCATAGATAGATAATTTTGCATTGCGACACAGGAAATACAATACTTTACACAAAAGCAACTAGAAACCAATTAAGGACGTAATCTAATAGAGTAGGCTAAGGTGTAAAGATGTAACGAAACAAAATTTGATGTAAGGAATGGCTTAGGTTTTCTAGGGGTATCTTACTCTAAAAATGAGAGTAAATAAAGGGTTTATACAGGGATTAACTAACCAGTGTAGTTAGTTAACATCACAATATGTATAGGCTTTTTGGTGTAATTTTGGAAATTCACCAGTTTAAAAATGTCACTCCATCTATTGAAAATGGTGCTTATTATTGTGGTCTCGAATAGATATACCAAGCCAAGTTCTAAAGTTTACTACATCACCGGCACACTCATATTTTTGTGGAATTTGGGTAAACATTGGGAAACGGATAAGACTAAATTATCACAATATCTAACAAGGGTTATGTGTGCGGGGTCATGCAACTAATAATATCACAAAATATGCTATTTTTTTAATTTTGATATAAATTAGGCATATTGATGTAAAAATATGGACAAGTAAGGGTTCTAATTCTCCTTCCCCCACTTGATATATACAACGACCTCGTTGTATAAATTTAACATTAAAAACAGGAAATTAAAAGAATTAGAACGAGAAACTTCCCTGGGATTTGCTCGGTATGATCCTCCATGTTGCGTTTATGAGCAAGAATTGGTGTTGTAAATGCGTTGAGATACCAGCATGACTACAACACACATAAATTCCAAAAAATAAGCAATCCACCAAATTCATCTTTTCATTCAGAAGGTCCTGTATAAAGCCTAAGAAAACAATTTGCAATTCTATTTATGGTATTCCTTGGTTAGAAAACAAAAATAAAAACATAAAACTGTACAGGTAGTCGATACGCCATATCCATAAACCAGGATACACCGTATTGAGACCTGTAAAAAGTGTCTGAATATGGGTCAGTCTTCTAATACGCTGTATTCATTTGATGAATACGCCGTATAGACTGAACTGACAATAAAGTTTTAAAAAGTGCAGAAAAGTAAAGATTGGATAACGTCTAGATAGTCGATACACCGTATCCATTGAGGTTGGATACGCCGTATTGGCAGTCTGGGAACTCGATAAAAATTATAATAGATTCTGGGTTGTCTCCTGGAAAGCACTTTTGTTTACAGCAAAGTCTTTAAGTTAGACTTATCTTCAGCTCTTCACTTGGTACGTGAAACGAACCATCCTTCGTTCTTCTTGTGGAAGATATATTGGTAGAGATTTGAAACGTTTTCTTCGGTTCGGCCCCAAATGTCATTCATATTTCGTGATTGCGACATATTCCTCCGCTGGCCCGAATGAATATTTAACTACCTCGAACTTCTCTGTTTTTCACTGTGGTGGTTTCACGTAAGGAATTTTAAGTAGCTTGCACCTCCTTTCCTTTGATCTTTCCTCCTCTTCGTTTACATAGTAAGGAGGGTCTTTTTGAATCAAGTAATCTTCTAAATCACCAATGTCGTCATCGTCATCCTTCATAAGCTCGTGTTTATCAAACCATACTTGTTCCTCTTGACCTTTACAATGATCCATAACTATTTAACAAACGTTATTGTAAGTGTTTTGATTAGAAGAGACATCGGTTTTAATGTAAGTAGTGTGCTCATAATCCTTCCATTCGTCAATGGGTGAATCATGGTCCCACTTGTCGTCACTTAATTCTTCCATCACATTCATTGATTCTTCCAAGATTCTTTTATTAATCAAAGCTTCCTCCTTTAAATCACTATCTTTAATTGTATCGTATCATTCATAATATTCATAGCGAATTGAATTCCCTTCATGAATGAATCCAGGTAAGTCTCCAGTGTTGCAATATATGTCCTCCTTCCAATTACAAGTAGGCCATTTAGCGGTCCTATTTTTGAAATGAAGTGTGCATTTGTGATGTATATTATCAATAGGTTCACTCTATGCTCCATTATCAGTCCATGGATTTTCATCGACCTATGGTATACCTTTGTTCCACTCATAGATCCAATCATCTTTATATTTCTCATAAGTCTTGAATCCATGTATATCATTAGTAAGCACATCGACATCGATTTGAGAAAGATAGTTGAACTCCTTGAATGCTTGACATAAAGGTGTGTCGAAATCGAATAAATCAGTGTCAATCCTAAAGATTTGAGCAACCTCGTTTTCTTTAATCAAGTTATCATCTCTAGGATTGGAAAGTTCATTGTCAGTTATCACCTCTTTATCATTCCCGTTTCTCCAATAATTCCATAAAGCATTCTTAGTGTATTCGTCCATAGTCTTATGGTTCCTAAATTTTGAAGCCAGCCATAATTCAAATTCTATGTTATCAGGATCCCACTTGACCTCAGAATTATCTCCATTAGCTTCTATCTTTCTACTAGTACGAGAAGGTTGATAGAATTTCTCCAAAAAAAATTCCGTTAGATCCACCCAATTAGTAATCGAACCAATCGACTCGTCTTCCTACCACTTGCTTGCAGCTCTAGTAAGAGAAAAATGGAAAACACGTATCCTAAGTTGATTATTACTTACGTTAGTTATGTTGAGCGAATCTACTATCTCGAGGAAATTTTTAATGTGTTCCATAGTGTCTTCTCCATGTGTTCCACTTAAGGCATTATTTTGTAATTCCAGGAGAAATCGACCCTTCAGTTTA
The DNA here is from genome assembly GCA_026074375.1 of Tanacetum coccineum. Classification (NCBI taxonomy): domain Eukaryota; kingdom Viridiplantae; phylum Streptophyta; class Magnoliopsida; order Asterales; family Asteraceae; genus Tanacetum; species Tanacetum coccineum. The sequence goes on from BQNB010019025.1 coordinate 40,840, forward strand.
ATCATGCCCTTATCATTTCCCGATTCATAGTTTATTCGGGTTATAGTAATGTATTCTTTAATAGTTGGTTCCCCCATTACTTCTGTAACTTCTTCTTTATACTGATCTTCATGATCAGAAAATAAATCAAATTCCGGTGAACTCGAATAATAAAGACTCGATGTCTTGAAAAGCTTCCTTGTTGAATGAAACACTCATTCTGGTTCTTCGAAGGGTGTAAAGAGCTCTCTGGTTAAACTCCGTGTCATGCACTACCTAAAACAGAGGATAAACAATCAGTAGGATAGGCTCGGAAGAGAGAAAATACAAAAAACTATAAATGAGAACGGTATATGAACAATACAATCTGCTACTGTATCAGATGATTGATACACCGTATTCAATTGACTAGATACGCCGTATTGATCTGTTGAGCAGAATACATTGTATCTATGTCGAAGGGTTAATACGCCGTATCCAATAATTAGAATACGCCGTATTGGTCAGTCGACTAGAACAGTAACAGAAAAGAAAAACAATGCAGAAAATTTAAAACACACAATATACAATAATATACAATGCAAACTAATCTAAGTTAAATTAAACTAAAAATACTAATAAATAAGAATTAAACAATTTCACTCCCCGGTAGCGGCGCCAAAAAACTTGATGTGTCGTTGTGCGTAGGTATTATTTATTATCAAGTTTTACTATTTATATTTTGCCGACTAAACCTAAGAACAACACTAACGGGCAGTGTACCTGATCAGATGTAGATTTATTGGTAAGTAGGGTGTCCATCAATATGAGCGAGAACGTTAAATATTAATTATCAGTATTTTAGTTATCTATGTTAGTTCTAAGTTATTCTAAGTTATACCTAAGTTAAACCTAAACTAATGATAAAAGGGGGTTTTCAGTTTGAGAAACTGGCACGAGTTTGGGTTTACCTAGACTGAGATAGGGAGAATAACACATACAAATTTGATAATTAGAAGATAAAGAAGCGGTCAAGCCTTATGTAAGGAAAACGTATTAACCATATTTAATCTAATAAAACACATGTTTTAGTTTATATGTGCAATGATTGTCTTATCTTGTTGTCGATATATCATTCTTAGATTTAGGCGGCACTTCTTCCTAAAACCTAGACATGCTAATTCTATCACAATTAAACACATCCGCATAAAGCAATCATGGTTGATTATAATCTATCTTAGAAAACATTAATGTTGATCTTATTGAATCCTAGCTCATCGAGACTTTACTAACTTACTACTTAACGGCTCTTTATATACTAGTAGTCCACTATCCAGATCTTTACCCAAGGAATCAAAACGTTATTTGTTGATCCTAGGTCACCTGCTAGTCCAACTTGTTCACTAAACCAAAGGCAAAGACAGGCCAATATTTGTGATCCTATTACTCTAGATATAAAATTGCAATATGGAGAGCTATCCCTGCATCTAGTCCACTTGGTCCGTTTTCAAGATCCAGTTGAATTATAAGTCGCATACTTAAGCACATAAGCAAGTATAAATTGATAAACATAAAGCAACACACAACTTATAAGATGCAATCGAGATAAACATTAACCAAATGTTAAATTATCATAAACATGGCTAATACCTAAAGGTATTAGCCAATAACCATTGTAACGAATACAAATGTCATAGACGAACGATTAAGGTAAACTAACCAAGTTAATGAATGATACCAAAAACCAAACGCGTATTTAGAGTATAAGAATTTATAGGGTTTTCCTATGGATTGAAGGGCGTTGCGAGACCTTCGTGGCTTGTCTTTTCTTCTAAAAACAGAATCTGGTGGTTACTGCCTTTCTCTCAGTCTTCGGTATAAAAATTGCACACTAAATTCATATTTAAGGATCTGTATTTATAGCCTCTGGAATTTGGTCGATACGCCATATTAAAGAAGTTCAATACGGCTTATTAGAGTTTTCTTGGAGTGGGGACCACAATAAATATCTTCCGAAATCTTTCATTAACCGCTAGTAGATACGATATATAGGTCTTCATGGATACGGCGTATTGGTCTTTATATCTTCGTGATTTCTTGTGAAGTTAAGGCGCAGATACGCCATATCTTCCTTGATGGATACGGCGTATTAGATGTCAGAACAGCAGATTCTTGATTTCTTTGTTTAAGCTTCAAAATACGCGACTTTTTGTTAAACTTCACCAATTGCTCGATATTTACTGCAAATAACAAATGTAAGCAATTAAGTACCAATTAATGCATAAAATAATATAGAACGAGTAATAGCTGGGATAAATGATGCTATAAAATAGACGTTATTTGATGTCATCGGGTACCGTTTTCATTTATGTTTTTTATATTAATTATAGTTGCTATATGTGTTTATATTCCGCTATGTAGTTCGTAGAATATTATGTGTAATATTAGGTTATTAGATAACCATTTCCAACATGTATATTTTATAGTAAAAAGTTATAAGTTAAAATGTTGTATAATGTATAATGCACAAGTACACAAGTTTAAGTGTATGTCATAAGATAAAAACGTAACTCTTGATGAGGAATGTACAAGTTACTTGAACTATCTTTTTAACTTAATGTGACTTAAGCATATTGTTGACCGTTAAGAAAATTTACTATAATCGTAGGTCGAAGGCACGTTTGTAAACTAAGGTTCCTAAAGATAGGAATTTATACACAAAATGAACCGACTAATCATGAAATGAACTCACACAAGTAAAACAAGACAAATATGTTACACAACACTAAAGGTTGCTAACTTGAATTTGACGGTTGTCACATTTATGCCCTTGGTTACTCATATACTCTCATGTTACATTGAAGTTAAGTAACTCATTCATTAATCATTCAATATTGTCTTTATATTGTTTGGTTAATTTTTATTCTTTTCTTCTTGTTAACATGTTAGGCTAAATTTTATAGTGTTTGTTTATGATTGCATGAAACCTAGCTGTGATAATTGATCTATTATTTCTTGTTAATGGTGTGCAAGTTAGGCATTAGAAAACTAGTTATATTTTGTACCTTAGCTAGACGTCTAGTGAAACGTAACCAATTAAGTGAAACCTCACATTAGGTAAGATAATTAGATAAGTATTTAATGTGTGTGGTTTACTATTAGACGGGAGTAGTGTTTGTCAGGAGTTACCTGTCTAGGTTATCACGTATATGCGTTTTTGACCAACTCACAATTGAATTAGGGAAACACTTCACATTACACTAACAAAGGAGTGACAACATAATAGACTAGATCGAATAACTATGGAGTATTGCATGATTAAGTGAACACGTTTTTTACCTGTACGAGTCCCTACCAATTTTACACTTATGCATAATTAGGAGTAGTTTAATTTACCTAAAATCACTCTCTCAATTAATTGGATTTTACTAGCTTTCTAAACAATACAAAAAGACCAAAAATATTCTTCCCTCAACCTTTAGAAATTAGTAATACTTTCCGAGTCTACCTCACTATCCCCTTAGAGAACGATTAATCCCCAGAGTCTTGCCTATATTACACTACAATGATTAGATACTCTGCCAAAGAGGATTGTAAAGCTTCAATGTTGCAATCCGCCACATTAGAATTATATGTTTATGTCTTCTTGTTAGGATATACACATAATGTCATTGACTTGATCAAACACTTATAATATAAAGCATGCGGTCGGTTTGGAAATACTATTGATCCAATTTGGTTTGACCCAATTGACAAGTATGTGACGCAAAGAGCATTAAGTTGTCTAAGGAATTGTGGTATAGTCTCATAATCTCAATACTTACAAAATACCACATATTCATGGTATGTATAGAGTGTTAAATCAAACTCTTATGGAATTGTTTGATCCTTTGATAAATTTAACTACTTTACCTCCTAAAGCTATCAAGGCTAGAAAATATGAGTATGTCGTGTATATACTCAATATGACTCCAACCTACAAGGTAATTAAGATAATATTCTAGTAATAAGATGGATGAATCTCATTAAGTCTTAATTTAAATTCTGAATTTGTTAATATTTTTTTAAGCACGCTATTAACAAATAAGAGTCGATAACTGTCATATATTTTGTATCTACAAAATGAGAACAAATTATTGTTGCTCAAAATGCTAAGTATTTAGAGAATAGTCTCTTCTTACAAAAAGAAAGCAGGAGCATCTGCAGATCAAAAAGAGATACAATAACAAAATACACATCCTTCTAAACACACTAAGGAAGTCATAATGAGGATAAACATGTAAATGCTGAACCATAGAATGATATAACTCACATTCATAGATCCGTAAGGATACCTCAAGCACTTAAGTGATATGTTTTTATGTCAATGCTGAGGAATATGAGTTAGAGGATCATGGTAAACCTGCTAACTATAGAGATGCATTGTCAGATCTTAAATCTGATGAATGAATTAAAACTATGAATGCTAAAGATGTTGTCCATAAAAGATAATCATTTTTAGAACTTGATTGATCTTTCAGCAATCAGTTAGTCTGTGAGGTTAGAATGAGTTTCTTTAAAGAGAAGACTCATAAGGACAAATCGTATACAAAATTAGTGCACATTTGATGATAGGAGTTTTTACTCATACTCAAGCAATTGACTATGTTTAAAACTTTTCGTTTACGAGCCTTAAATAAATAAAGATGATTGATTGTCTTAAGTATGAAATATGGCAATTGGATTTCAAAACTCTTTGTTGCATGATTACCTTTGCAAGGATAGTGTGTAATCAAAAGAGGTTTATGAATTAAAATAATCTTTACAAAACATACAAAATGCAGGAATCCAAGTATAGATCAAAGCACGCATCTGGGAGCTGAATCTTAAGTTTAATTAATAAATAAACCACTTATGTTGATTTGATTGTTGAGTTAAGACAAATGTGATCGGTTGATATGGGAGTATTGTTGAGTTAAGACAAATGTGATCGATTAATAATATTCTTGGAATAAAAAAAGATGTGTCAGCCAAACTCATATGTTATTCATTGGTGATGAATATTGGCTACGCCAGCCTATGAGAACTCACTTTATGGATCGACATCATTAAGTGAATTCCACATATGGTAGAGTTTTTACTCATCCTCTGACTTGAGATGCAAGTAGGTCTTGTATGTATGGATTCATTTCTTGATTCTAGTCAACTGCTATCCTGAATAAGATAGTTATAATGGCTAAATTCAGAAGTGTTGTGAAGAACATAAATGACACGTGCAGCCAAAATAGGATTTGTTCCTCCTCGTGTTTTTAAAGTGTAGGCCCCTTGTTGAATTGATCAGATGTGTGAATGGTCGTGCCTAAAGTGTAGTCAAGATGAATCTTGTTATTATGGAATGACTTTGATCCATATCTAATTTTAACACAGTATCTGTTACAAAATGATAATTAAGAATAAACCATTTAAACTGAGACGTCTACAAAACTACACTCAGATATTTTTAGAAGCATTGATGTGTTGCTAGACGCTTACCAATGTTAGTATAATATATTGTACAATTATGAATTTCGCAAATAGGAGCTATTGGGAAGTGCTCATGCGATATCAATATTTATACGGCTAGGGATACGTGAGCCTCTGGGGTCACCCACACGTATACACCGAGATAATACTTTTATAGTATAATTACAATATTATTAAATAAGTATATATATATATATATATATATATATATATATATATATATATATATATATATATATTGTATTACATTAATTATATTAAGTTTATATTTCATGAAATGATCGTTAATTAAACCGTTAGGCGATTTAATTAACTAAAGGCTTATAATTATCAAGTAATGGACTTGGTAATTAAAGAGATAGCCCAAACCATATGGTTATATGGGGCGGCCGACTTAAGCAATAAAAAAGGAAAGAGAGATTGACTTGGTCTCCAAGTTATTGTGTTGCCTATATAATGAATTGGTTATTCATTATTTAGGGTTAATTTTGCATAACCAAAACATATACAATTGTCTCTTCTCCTTTTTGCTTTTATTGATCGGTTTTAGGGTTCTAAAACCCTTTAGTGAACCGATTTATATAACAAAGAAACCTTGGGTTTCGTTTGTTGTTTCGTGGAAACCTAAGAACTAGCATTCGGTATTATCGTTTAACGTGTAGTGTGGATACACATAGAGACCACCTACCTTATTGATTAGGTATTTGTTTCGTAAGGGTTAAGGAAGAACATGTGGGTGTTCATTAGCTTCGTTTGCTTAATCAAATTCGATAACAAGAGGTTAGTAGATCATTAATTTGTAATGTTAATTAGTACATCATACGCATCCCTTTGGGACCATATCCACTATGTATATTACGTGTTAATATAGGTTATTAGATAACAAATCCTAACAGTCTATTATTGTATATTTATTTGTACAGTGGTGTAACAGTCCCACGCACACTTTGGAATGACCTAGCTTTTAAACTTCGGGACTTTATCAAGGATAATGAAACATCAAAAGAATATATTATTGTGCTCGGCGTTATGGAAAAACAAAGCATGTGAAACTGTAAGTATGCAAATCACTGATTTTTGTTCACTGAATGTTAAATAAAAAACTAAAATCATGTATTCCATGCAGACGTGTCTCAGATTTCAAAATGTTTCGTTGGCACAAAAGTGATCATCAATGATGAAGGAAACCCACACATTAAGGAGTTTAAAAAGAAGTAAAATTATACGTAAATCAGTTATTATATTGAATTATTAAGCTTAACCTACTTGTGGAGAAATTGTGTTATTTACTTTCTGAAACATGTTCTTAGGTTCTGATATTGCAACATTTGTGTATACGAAAATAGTTTTATCTACAGAAACAATTATAAAACAACCAGAAGAGTTCCACATGCAGTTTCCTTTTAAATACATAGAATAAATTTATGATCTTACTGAGGTAATTACACATTTCATAGTTAAATTAATAAGCGTATACGTTTTATCATAGTTTTTTGCTTATAATATCCTTTTTATTTTTTGCAATAGGCAACATGATGTGTTGTTTTTGGGAAAATTTTAAAGATTATATGTGATCAAGGATAGTTTTATATGACATGTACTATTTACAAAAGTGTTGTAAAAACATTCTCAACCATAACCTCTGGAAATAATTACTGTGAAGGATGTGGCATGCAAACCAAGCTTTATGTGAGATTCGCTAATTAACCCTAATTAACATAAGAGTATATGAAGCCTCGTTATATATATATTGAAAGACATTTACAATATAAATAGTTTACTTATTATATATGATCAAAGTTCAAGTGCGTGTTCCAGATGATACTGGAACAATTTCATTAAGTATGTTCCATCAAGATGTTTGTAAACTTACTGGAAAGACACAAGCATATCATGGGGATAATTAACAAGGTGATACAAAAATGCAAGAAAGGATTATAAATGTTTGTTTAAAAAAAAATTCATGATTAACTTTTAACATAAATATGTGTTATTACAGGATGAACCAGTTACTTGGTATCCATCAGATTTGGATATCTTGGTTGGTAAAGCATGTTTTTAAAAGATACAAGTTTCTACTTACAACTTGAATAACAATTACCACATATTCACTGTTAACAAAGTAACCGATGATGAAAAAATTATAAAAAAACTTCAAAACTTCAAAGAATCCACTAACCTTAATAAAACACTGACTAAACCCCCAAAGTTAGTTTCCTCATCATGGCTCGTTAAAAAACTGTCAAAACCTTTAGATATGTCAAATCGTTCAAATAAGAGAAACCAACACAAAAGAATCCACAATAACTTATTACAACACCTTACTGCATAATCAGTAACAAAATGTTTGCATATACATTAATCTCAGAGACCATATGAAAAGGAACACACCTAAAAAATCACTAACCTTTAAAAAGAACACTAACTAAACCCCCACGATTAGCTTTCTTATTATGGCTCGTTAAAAACTGTTACATCCCTCTTTTTAGAGAAATATGTACCAAAGAATCCAAAATACAATATTACAACACCTTACTCCATAAACAATTATTAAAATGACTATAATGTTAGTGCAAATATTATGATATTTAATCTATACAGTCTCTTTATGTTTTGGTGATGACAAACATGTAACTGGTAATACATAACGTAAAATGCGCAAGTTACTCCTAATCACAAATCATCAATGCATACATGCATCAACATTCCTCGACGTCTCAAGTCTGCATCAACACATACATTTGTTTGCACCCGATGTAAATCACTTAAGATATGTACAAACAAACATTAAACTTGTAGGATGATCAAATAAATAAGTTTTTATCTCAAACTTTACATTTTTATAAATGTAACAAAATAAATTTTCAAAAATTAATTAGACAAATTATTTTTGAATTATAAAGAAATGTTTTATTTGGAAATTATTTCAAAATTCAAATCTGGTCATTCTCCTACCTAAAACAGGTCTTATCTTTACTAGAAAAATATTTCACCACAAAAAGACAAAAACATAAGCGTCTGTAGGGACGAACTCCTTAAATATAGGACGGTCCCATGGTCCCTTAATATATCTGGGGGCCGTCACTTTATGACAGACATATTTTAGCTCCTATAAATAGTGGCACATTTCTAAATATATTCTGGACTTTTTGTGCTCTTTTTTCTCTGATCTAAATCCCTTTTTTATCCTCTTTTCTTTGATCATTTAACTTGTTTAATCTTGTTTAAATGTGATCCAATCTTCTATCCATTCTTTCTTTCCACAAGTGCAAGAGATGAGCTCTCGTCATCGTCAAGATACAAAGTTATGTAGTCTAGTTAGTCAATTTGTAACATTTGTTACATATGTAACATTTGTTACATATAGACCAAGTAAATGTCTTCCAATCTTTAGTAGTTGTTAGATCTGGCTAGTGTGTTAGTTCGGAACATAAGTGTGAGATCCGGTTAGTATTTTAGTCCTCAAAATACAAGTGTGAGTGGTAGATTCGTTCTAGCTAAGATTATGTCTTAAAACACAAGGTTTGTTATGTTAGGCTATAAAACATAACGTGTTTGGTTGTACCCGAAGAAGAATTCGACATCTAGCTTAGTGTTAGAAAATAATGTAAGCAACTTGTAAGATTTTCTTTGCCGAGAAGGAAGCTTGTTGACTAGTGAAGTAACTCTCGAGTTGGGTACTCAGGAAGTGAAGTAGGGCGAATAGGAGCTTCGTGACCGAACCACTATAAATCATCGTGCCTGGTTTGCATTTCTTTTTTATCTCTTTATGCTTATATTTGCATTTATCGCTTTATTTATATTTGCTTTATATAGATGATTGTGTGACTTGTACTTTATATTGTTGCGTTTATGTTTGTGTCATGGCTATCGTGTTTATGGTTATGCAATTGGATATGCTTTACTATCATATGTATAATTATTGTAGAACTAGTATTAACACTTTTCATATTACGTCACCATTGATTGGGTATTTGATATGAAAGCATTTTTGTTTTTAAATCGAAACGTATTCACCCTCCCCCTACGTATTTCATAATTGGTATCAAGAACCACGTTGCTCTAATTTTCAAAACAAATGGTTTTTAAAATAGAGTACGATTCATGTATCAAATTACCCATGATGGAGGATTAGATATGAAAAGTGTTTTGTTGCTTGATTCGTACTAGTTTTGTTGTTAAATATACTTCGTATACTAGCTTGAAGGAAAATCTTCTCAAAAGCGTTTGGAAGTGTCAATATATGTTTGTCTAAGTTTTAAGAGTAGAAATAACGTCTAAAATACGCATTTTATGTGCGGGAACAACTTTTTAAAGTCCTACGACCTTCCGTTAAGTCATCAAATGATTTTGTACAAAAAACATATTTTTGACCACTAGTCACGATCCCTTAAATGTCTCGGACGGTCTGGTATGCGTTTAATTACACATACCTTTTACCTTTAAAAACAAGCTAAAATAACCAAAAACAGACTTAAAATGCCAAAAATATGCTTGTTTTGCTAATTGTGTTGTGCAGGAACGGATATCTAAGAAAAAGACGAAAAACGAAGCCAAAACGACAAAACCGGACACGGAATGGAAAAGCATGGTAAAGACAAAGTCAAGACAAAGCCCAAGTCTGAAAAAGTCAACCAAAGTCAACCCCGACAAATCCAAAAGTCAAACCCGAAGCCATAAATGAAGAAAAATAAGTTTAGGGGCCAAAATTGCCAAGTCCCTAACTTATTTAATGAAGAAAATGAAGAAAATACTTGTAAGGGACTCATACTGCCAATACACCAAAGATATACTACAAGGGTCAATTCTGCCAACAGTTAAAACTTGTCCTCCACAAGGACTAACTTTGCAAACGTCTTTATAACCATGAGGGGCTATTTTTGCCAATTCCTAAATCTTACATTAACCACATGGACTAAATTTGCAATAACACCTATATCCTTGAGGGGCCATTTGTGACAAAACCCCAAACCCATACCCTGTTTTAAACTACTGTACATCTTCCTTCCCCAATTCCCGCCAACATCACAACCCCACCTCTGTCACCTCCCCCCTCCTCGAATACTGTTCAAAACCGTCCAAAACCATCACAATAACAAAACCCCACACCCACATGGTCTTTGTACATGCTGGCAATCCTCCAAACATTCATTGGCTCAAGAGATCATACGGCTAAGATGATTTACCTTTGGCAATAAGAAAAATTAAGGGCTAGGATTGGTTTGTGTTTCTACACACACAACAACACACATGGGCATTTGTCTCTACAAAGAAGCACAAAGAGATGAGGACAAAGACCAAGAAGAAAAGCCTTAGCTCGTTATTCTATATAAGCTTTGTAAAGCCATTGTGGCAAAGTATGTAGTGTAGAACTCAGTTTAAGTTTTTATTTTAAATGTCATTTACTGTACTTGCATTTTTTTAAAGATTCAATGAAAGTTAAAATTTATGTTTTACTATGTGATCCAAGTTTTCCATTTCAACTTATGTTTTAAGCTCGTATAAGATTTCAGATAAGCATTTTTACTAACCTGTTTTAAATACAAGAAGGACTAAAAGAGAAAAAAAAGAGAGAGTGCTTATTGGATGAATGGGCTGACATGGAAGGCTCATTGGGTATTTAGTTTAGCTTATTCATAAGCTAAGGGTAGGTTAGAGCTTAATTAGGCTTCATACACTCCTGTTTTGAGCAAGGAGTTCAGGTATACTCTCTTTTTAATTTTTCAGCTTATAATTACTGTAGCATTGCTTATTGTAGCTTATTCTCTACTTATTTCAGTCTTTTATTGCTTATTTATATTGTTTATGCTTCCAAATGCCTTTTAGTTGCTCTTGTTTCATTTACTAGTCATTTTGCTTAAATCTGCCTTGATATGTCTATTTTTGCTTTTTGCTTTCTAGCTTATTGAAGTGCTTATTTCCCTTTGCTTTTTACTTTTTATCACTTAACCTTACATGCATGATAATTGTCCTTAAACATTTTTGCTTAAATCAGTCATTAAAAGCTCTAAAATCTGTTGTTAAAAGTCTAAAGGGGTGTTTGGGACAAGGGGACAAATGGGTCAAAATGGGTTAAGGATTGGGTTGAGTCTTTAAGGCTTATTTGACAAAGCATTTTTAGGGAGATTAAGTCAGTTTTCAAAAGTTTTAGGAGTCAAAAATTGGATTTTAAAGGTTTTAGTGTTGATAGTTAAAATCTGTGGTGACAAATTTCATTCAAATGCTTATTTGATAAGCTTGTGTTTGCCAACTCTTAAACCTCAATTCTGTGTTTTTTTTATAACCCAATGCAGTAGAAAAGATCCATTTAGTTTATCTTTTGTGTAGTTTTAACTCTCTTATTTTTTTGTCTATTGTCTTTAGCTTAAAAAGTCCCTTTTTCAAAGTCCCTATTTCAGCAGCTTAAAAACATTTTTAGCCTTTAAAATTCTGAACATGATCTCTTTTCAAGCTATGCTCATTCTGTCTTAACTTGGTTTTCCATTTTGAGCTTATTTGACAGCTTATTTCTAAGCTGTTATATAAGCCTTTTTTTAGTTCATTTCCCCTGGTGCAAAACAACACCTTTTGGTGTCCTTTGCATTGCTTATTTTTAATCCTTAGTCTTAGTAAATTGCTTTTATAGATAGCTCATAAGCCCCTCTCAAGGCCCTTATAAGCTTAAGCCTTAGGTCCCCCTTTTTGTT